>PITA01003541.1:0-137744 GCA_004023965.1 Spilogale gracilis
AAGAGATTATGCTGAGTGAAATAAGCCAAGAAGAGAAAGTCAAGTATCGCATGGTCTCACTTACTTGCGGTGCATGAGGGGCAAACTGGAGGACAGTGGCAGAAGGAAAGCAAATGGGAACTAGGGTAATCTAGGGAGGGAAACAAAACAACAGAGATTTTGAACACAGAAACAAACTGAGGGACTTGGAGGGAGGGGGATGGAGGGATGGGAGAGCCTGGTGGTGGGTACTGGGGACACCTAAAGTGTGGAGCACTGGGTGTGGGGAATGGGGAATGAATCTTGAAACACTGGGAAAAAAAATTTTAGTAACAATCAAAAAAAAATGAAAGCCAGATAGATACTCAGCAACTTAAAATTTATGACCTTCAGCACCCAATCAAAAACTACTAGGCATGCCCTCAGAAGCAGGAACATGGGATCTAAAACCAGGAAAAAAATCATCCAATAAACATAGAACCAGAAGTGGATAAAATTAATGGCAAAGAACTTTTAATCAGTATTATATATAAGTATGGTCAAAGGAAAACATGAACATGAGGAGAAGAAAAACTACAATATACAAAATGTGAAATGTTCTGTATAATAAAGTTTCATTAGATGCGATTAACAGAAATTAGGCACCGTAGAAGAAAATGTCAATGAATTTATATACATAGAAGTATAAGTTACCCAAACTGAAGCTTAGAGGGAAAGAGACTGACAAGAAGTTAACCAAACATCAATGACCCAAGGGTCAATACAAAGCAGCCACACATATAGCTGGAGTCCCAGAAAGAGAGAGGGAAAAGAGATTGGAGAAGAAATTTTTGAACAAATTTTTTCCCAAGTTACGTGAAAGCAAAAAATCCATAGATGAAAAAGTTTAATGTCTCCTAAGCAGGATTTCACAAAGAAAACTACATTGAGTCACTTCATAATCAAGTAATAAGGAGGATAAAAAATTAAGCCACCCTATATATAGAGGAACAAAGATAAGAATGATCACAGAGTTCTCAGAAATAATATACACCAGAAGATATTGCAATAGCATTATTAAAGTTCTGAAGGGGGGGAATGTTGTCAACTTAGAATTTTATATCCAGCAAAATACCTTGGAAAAAAATAAAAGCAAACTACAGTAATTTTGAACAACAAAGAAAGCTGAAAGAATCTGAACTACAAGAATTTAAACAGTTCCTGAACTACAAGAAATACTGAAGGAACATTTTTAGACTAAAAGAAACTAATTCCAGATGAAAACATTTTTTTTAATGTGGGAGAAAGAATCGGTATAGTCTGTATGATGATCACAGGATTTGGAATCCTGATGCTGCTATTTATAGAGTATTTGTTTTCTCATCTGTAAAATGTGGATAGTTATGCCTGCATCATAAAGATGTTGCAAAGATTCAGTGAACTAAAGAAGGCAAAGCCCTTAACAAAGTGACTGGAATATACCAAGCATTCAACAAATCCCAGATATTAGTGTTTTGTCAATATTTATTAAATGTACCAAGGCATGACTGTTAATAACTCTTGATGAATATTTTTGCCAGAGCAGCATATACATAAAAAATAGAAAGCCTGCTTGACGTTAAGTTTTGTATTTTATCTTAGAAACAGGTAGATGATTAAATATCTTAGTATTATTAGTGCTTTGCAGTGTAGGAAACTAAGAAGAGATGAGATATTAGGATACAAGGTACAAAGAACAGTTCATAAGTGAGAGGGGGAAGATTATCTACTTCCAGATGAAAAAATCCAATCTTGTTGGTTTGTAACTTAAAAATCTCATCATATTTCTGACTATGAGGTAAGTTCTGGCCTTTCATTGTACATCCAAAAGAGCCATATAATTATTTTTGGATTCTTACCATTGTTTCATTAGGAGTTATTAGGAGGAAAAAAATTATTAAGTAACTACTTATGTTTATGGTTCTACAAAATAACTGATGCAATGGATATTCTCAAGTAACAGCATTAAAGACCAGCATGCATGTGGAAAAATAAGGAAGCAAATTATCTAAAGTCTAAGTAAATACTAAGATGGATCAAATAAGCCTGTAAACAAAGTCTAGCATAGTAATGACTGTAGTATGACTGGAGCCCACTGCCTTGGTTGATTCCTATTCCACCTTAAAAAGTACATAATCTTTCTCTCATCTTTCAAATGCGGGAAACAATAAGATCTATCTCATAGGGTTATTGGAGGATTCAATCAGTTAAGGGATAATATGTATGGCATGCAAGCATTTGCTGCTATATTATATAAGCAGTGATGAGAGCCTTAAAGAAAATTCATAGGTACTACTTACTAATAGTGACACTGTATACATTCGTTCCCTGAATGTCTTTCCAGTTTGAAGTTGCTTTCAAACTGCCTGGGGTAAAACATCATTGTCACTAGTATTACTCCTAGCATTTTAACTTGAAATATCAGTTGAATTTGTTTGTGAAGAAAAGAAAGTTCTTTCCAGTGTGAAGTCCCTAAGAAGCTCAAGACAACACCTGGAGTGCAGCGACTACTAATGTACAAAGAAGACAGTCCCTGTCCAATGGCAGTAGCAAGCTCTGCTCTAATCATTCAGCTGAAAAAACAAAACCCAGGATTTAGTTATTTTCCCAGAAACTAGATAAACAGCCACTTCCTTTTTAGTTCTCTTTTTAAACTAAGAAGGTCCACATCTCTCCTAATCATCACTTCACTCTGTATTTCTATTTTAACAGTTGTTTTTTCTAGATTTTTTTGCTATTTTAGGCCAATAAGAGATGTTATAGGCAAATACAGCATTCTCTTTAAATAATATATGAATATAAGTTATATGCTGTTGTTTATATATAAATTGTAAGCCACAAATTAACCCAACAATCTATTTGGAGTCAGTGGTGTACTATTAGAATTATTTGGTTGCATGGACAGAAACCCTTTCACTGAAGATACTGGAACTGGAACAGGCTTCAAAGTCATCAGGAATGTGGAATAATAGCTCTGAAGACAGGCTAGTCTATATAGAGTCTCTTTCAAGGGCCACAAGGTTTCTCCCTGTTTCATGATGTCTCTGTTTCTCTCTGCACATCTCATCTTTTCTTTTTATTACCACCTGACCTTTGCCTTCTAATAGATTCCCTTCCTTTATAAGTTTCACTTACACATAAGCTACTATGGGTTTTTCTTACTTTATCTCTGAATTCACCATTTGGTTTAAATCTAATTATCCTCCTTGTTCAAATCACCACCCCACTGCTACTCCATGTATGGGGTTGGTCTATGGGTGGAGCAGCTTTTATCAGAAGGGCTGTAAGAAATTAGGCATGAGAAATATATCTAGTAAATACACTCAAAGAAAATAGGCCACATCCAGACAACAGTCTGTAATGGACACTGTTTACTGGGCCTGTCCATTCAGAGAACTAGGGTCTTGAATACAAATGTTGGTTGAGTTCATGTTGGCCAGATATTTGATAGGATTATTTTTAGCATAAGATTTAATAAATGCATTAGAGTGTTCAAGCTCATAATTACTGAAATCATTCCTTGAGACAAATTATAAACAATTTGTTAAACAGAAAAATTTAAATCTAAGTATGGATGCAAACAATAGGAGCAAATAATAAATTCACATAGCTACAAAATGGTCCCAGTCTCATTTAACTAATCTATTCTTGAAACCTTGAGTCCTTTGGGCTCTGTAAAATTTTGCATACTTTCATATTTCTTTTGCTATTATTATGATGGTGTGCTTTCTGCTGATTCACACTGACATCCCAGAAGTTCCTATTAGGCTGACCACCTCCATGTATTTGGCCTATGTTAGCTGAAGTACATCCTTAATCTCTGAGATGGCAATTTCTTAAGTTGTCCCTTAAGCTTTAATTTTATGAACTATATACTTCCCTAGATATTTAATTCCCTGTTCATTAATTCAGAGAACCACACAAATTATGCAGATATATCAACTGCCACATGCCTTCTTCCTCATGTTGCTCTCAAATACATGTCACTAAGTTGTTGGGCATTGTTTTTTAATCTTATAATTATAATTTTAATTTATATCTTTATTTTGCCATAGTTCAAACTTACAAAAAACTCATAAAACCTGTGCAACAGAGCTCCTAAATTCCTTCATCCAGGTTACCAAATTGTTAACATTGCACCACATATATAACATTGATATATATATATAGATAGATATTTTGATATGTTAATATATATTATTTATGTAAACACACACAGTCATTCATTCATTCATTCATATAGTGTCATTCACTCTCCTGTCAATTAACATTGCAAGCATTTTGTCTTTTTCCTGGCTATTACATAATATTGCAACACTATTATTCTTATATGTCTCTTTTTATACATGCACAAGAGTTTCTCTAGGGCGGCAGTTCTCAAAATATAGTTCACAGACCCCTGGGGGTCCCCAAGTGTTTGTGAGGTTAAAATTATTTTCATAATAACGCAAATATGCGGGGAGCAAGATGGCAGAGGAATAAGAGACCTAGCTATCATCAGGTCCCAGGACTTCAGCTAAAATAAGTTTATTAAACCAGTCAGAACACCTATAGACTCAAGAGGAGATTGAAGAGAAGAAGAGCACCAATTCTAGGAACAGAAAAGTGACCATGAAAGTAGGGCACCAGGAGAAGTGAATCAGAGGAGACAGTTGGGAAGATAGACCACGGGGGGGAGGGGCCAGCTGCCGGCCAGCAAGTGGAGCAGCAGAGCACAAAATTGGAAACTTTAGAAGTCTGCCCCATGGAAGGACATCACCCCAGAGGTTAAATGGTGGATGGAATCCTCACTGGGACAGTCTGGTCTCAGGACCCACGGGGTCACAGAAGGACCCGGAGTGCCTGAGCCTGGCAGAGCTCCCAGGTATTGGATGAGGGAAGCTGTCTGCAGAGACGGAGCCAAAGACTGGACTCTCAGTTCTGGCTTACCTTAAACCATGATCGGGGCACTGCTCTTTGTGCTCTTTGTGCTTGGACCCCACAAGTGGCAGATCCAGGGAGACCACCTCCTTCCTCCACAGTGAGGAGTGATGCAGGAGTGTGCTGCAGGAATATGCTGGGTGTGGAGACTCCAAATGGGCCCAGTGACAGAGATAGAAATGCTCGGTCACATGCTGTGTAAGTGGAGGCTGTGATCAGAGACCAGGGAGACAGGTGTGATTGGCTGTATTTCATTGGGGGGTGCACTGAGGAGTGGGGCCTCAAGCTCTCAGCTCCTCTGGGACTGGTAATTGGGAGGCTGCCATCTTCATTTCTGTCCTCCAAAGCTGTATGGAAAGCATTCAGGGAACAAAAGCTATCAAGAGTGAAACCGAACAGATTGCTTAGCCTGTCTACTGGCAAGGGTGGAGCAGTTCTGCATTGGGCAAAGACATTTGAGAATCACTGCAACAGGCCCCGTCCTCAGAAGATCTACAAGAACATCCAGCCAAGACCTAGTTTGCTGATCAATGAGAACTGCAGAACTACAGGGTAATGCACCATGGAGAATTGATGGCTTTTTCCCCATAATTCTTTAGTCTTTCAAAGCTAATTTTTTTTAATTTTCTTTTTTCATATTCTAGTTTTTTAATTTTTTTCTCTTTCCTATTTTAACTTTTTAAACTATTTTATCTTATCATAATTTTTAAATCTCTTTTAAATTTCATTGTTTTAGTCATATTCTATCCCTTCATTGTATTTAAGTTTATTGTTTGTATACATATATGTTTTTCTTTCCTCAAAATTTCTGGATACAGTTTCTTCTGAGATATAAAAATATAACCTAAACCTAGCGCATGGCTTTGTTCTAGTCAGCAGTCTCATCACATTCTTGCCTCTTTTTTTTCTTTTTACAACCAACTTCTTATCAATTCCTTTTTTAGAATCTTTTTAATTTTCATCTTTATAGTCAGATTCCATCCCTTCATCATGTATACCCTTATTTTTGTACATATATAAGTTTTTCTTTCTTTAAAAATTTGGGATACAGTTTCTTCTAACAGATCAAAATACACCCTAAATCAAGTGTGTGCCTCTGTTCTATTCAAGAGTCTAATCATATATATATATAGAGAGAGAGGTGGATATAGATAGACAGAGATAGAGATAGAGTTTTTTTTCCTTTCTTCTCCCCATGGTTTCAGGTCTCTTCAGATTTGGTTAGTGTATATTCTTCTGGGGTCATCACTATCCTTTTAGTATTTTGTTCTTGCATTCATCTATTCTTATTTGGACAAAATGACAAGGCAGAAAAACTCATGTCAAATAAAAGAACAAAAGGCTGTATGGATAGCTAGGGACCTATCTATAGGGACATTAATAATATGTCAGAACGAGAGTTCAGAATGATAATTATCAAGGTGCTATCTGGGCTCAAAAAAGGCATGGAAGATATTAGAGAATCCCTTTCTGGAGAAATAAAATCCCTTTCTGGAGAAATAAAATACTAAAATCTAACCAAGTTGAAATCAAAAAAGCTATTAATGAGGTGCAATGAAAAATGGAGGCTCTTACTGCTAGGATAAATGAGGCAGAAAAGAGAATTAGTGATAGAGAAGACCAAATGATGGAGAATTAAGAAGCTGAGAAAAAGAGAGACAAACAACTACTGGACCATGGAGGGAGAATTCGAGATATAAGTCATACCATAAGATGAAACAGTATTAGAATAATTGGGATCCCAGAAGAAGAAGAAAGAGAGAGAAGAGCAGAAGGTATATTGGAGCAAATTATAGCACAGAATTTACCTAATTTGGCCAAGGGAACAAGCATGAAAATTCAGGAGGCACAGAGAACATGCCTCAAAATCAGTAAAAATAGGTCCACACCCTGTCATCTAATAGTAAAACTTACAAGTCTCAGTGACAAAGAGAAAATCCTGAAAGCAGCTCAGGAGAAGAGGTCTGTAACATACAAGGGCAGGAATATTAGATATTAGGGCAAAAAGGACTGGAATGATATATTCAGAGCACTAAATGAGAAATATATGCAGCCAAGAGTACTATATCAAGCTAGGTTGTCATTGAAAATGGAAGGAGAAATTAATATCTTCCAGATCAAACAAAAACTAAAAGAATTTGCAAACACCAAACCAGTCTGACAGGAAATATTAAAAGTAACAGACCAGAAAGGAACAGAGACAATTTACTGTAACAGTCACCTTATAGGCAATACAATGACACTAAATTCATATCTTTCGAGAGTTATCCTGAACGTAAATGGCCTAAATGCCCCCAATAAAAAGACAGAGGGTATCAGAATGGACAAAAAAACAGGACCCATTGATATGCTGTATGCAAGAAACTCATTTTAGACCCAAAGATGCTGGCAGATTTAAAGTGAGAGGGTGGAAAACAATATACCATGCTAATGGACATCAAAAGAAAGCTGGGGTGGCAATCCTTATATCAGAAAAATTAGATTTTAAGCCAAAGAATATAAAAGATGAGGCAGGACACTATATCATACTTAACATGGGTGCAGCCAATTATATAAACCAATTAATAACTAAATCAAAGAAACACATTGACCATGATACAATAGTAGTAGGGGACCTTAACACCCCTCTCACTGAAACGGACAGATCATCTAAGCAAAAGATCAGCAAGGAAATAAAGGCTTTAAATGACATACTGGACTAGATGGACTTCGCAGATAAATTCAGAACATTCCACCCCAAAGCAATAGAATGCACATTCTTTTCTAGTGCCCATGGAACATTTTCCAGAATAGATCACGTCCTGGGTTATAAATCAGGTCTCAATTAGTACCAAAAGATTGGGATCATTCCCTGCACATTTTCAGACCACAATGCTTTGAAACTAGAATTTAACCATTAGAATAAAAGTGGAAAGAATACAAATACATGGAGGCTAAACAGTATCTTACTAAAGAATGAATTGGTCAACCAGGAAATTAAATAAGAATTTTAAAAATTCATAAAAACATATGAAAATGAAAGCACAACTGCACAAAATCTTTGGGACACAGATAAGGCAGTCCTGATAGGAAAGTATATAGAAATACAAGCCTTTCTCAAGAAACAAGAAAGGTCTCAAGAGAAAGAAGAGCAAAGAAAGCCTAAACCCAGCAGGAAAAGAGATATAGTAAAGATCAGAGCAGAAATCAATGAAATAAAACCAAAAGAGGAGTAGAACAAATCAACGAAACTAGGAGCTGGTTCTTTGAAAGAATTAACAAGATTGATAAACCCCTGGCAGACTTATCAAGAAGAAAAGAGAAAGGACCCACATTAATAAAATCATGAATGAAAGAGGAGAGATCACAACCAACACCAAAGAAATACAATTATAAGAACATGTTATGAGCAACTATGTACCAGCAAATTTGACAATCTGGAAGAAATGGATGCATTCCTAGGAATATATAAACTACCAAAACTGAACTAGGAAGAAAGACAACCTAAACAAACCCATAACCACTAAGGAGATTGAAGCAGTCATCAAAAGTCTCCCAACACGGGGCACCTGAGTGGCTCAGTTGTTAAACATCTGCCCTCAGCTCAGGTCAGGATCCCAGGGTTCTGGGATCAGGCTCCATATCGGGCTCCCTGCTCAGCAGGAAGCATGCTTCTCCCTCTCTCACTCCCCCTGCTTGTGTTTCCTCTCTAGCTGTGTTCCTCTCTGTCAAATAAATAAAATAAAATAAAATAAAAAATCTTCCAACAAACAAGAATCCAGGGCCAGATGGATTCCCAGGGCAATTCTACCAAACATGTAAAGGAGAATTAATACCTATTCTCCTGAAACTGTTCCAAAAATAGAAATGTAAGGAAAACTTCCAAACTCATTTTATTAGGCCAGCATTACCTTGATCTCAAAACCAGACAAAGACCCGATCAAAAAGGAGACTCACAGACCAATATCCTTGATGAACACAGATGCAAAAATTCTCACCAAAATACTAGCCAATAGGATTCAAGAGTATATGAAAAGGATTATTCACCACAACCAAGTGGGATTTATTCCTGTGCTGCAATGTTGGTTCAACATCTGCAAATCAATCAGCGTGATATAGTACATTAATAAAAGAAAGAACAAGAGCCATATGATACTCTCAATAGATGCAGTAAAAGCATTTGACAAAGTACAGCATCCTTTCTTGATTAAAACTCTTCACAGTGTAGGGATAAGGAGTACATACCTTAATATCATAAAAGCCATCTATGAAAACCTGCAGCAAATACCACTCTCAATGGGGAAAAACTGAGCTTTTTCCCTACAGTCAGGAACACAGAGGGATGTTCACTCTCACCATTGTTCAACATAATACTAGAAGTCCTAGTCTCAGCAATCAGACAACAAAAAGAAATAAAAAGGCATCTGAATCAGCAAAGAAATCGAACTCTCTCTCTCTTTGCAAATGATATGATACTTTGTGTGGGAACCCCGAAAGACTTCCTCCAAAACTCCTAGAACTCTTACGGGAATTCAGAGACATGTCAGGATATAAAATCAAAGCACAGAAGTCAGTTGCATTTCTATATTCCAGCAACAAGAGAGAAGAAAGAGAAATTAAGGAGCCTATTCCATTTATAATTATACACAAAACCATAAGATACCTGGGAATAAATCTAACCAAAGAGGCAAAGAATCTGTACTTAGAAAACAATAAAGTACTAATGAAAGAAATTAAGGAAGACACAATAAAATGGAAAAATATTCCATGCTCATGGTTTAAAGAACAAATATTGTGAAAATATCTATGCTACCTAAAGCAATCTACACTTTTAATGCAATACCTGTCAAAATACCATCAATTTTTTTCAAATAAATGGAACAAACATTCCTAAAATTTATATGGAACCAGAAAAGACCCCAAATAGCCAGAGGAATGTTGAAAAGAAAACCAAAGTGAGCAGCATCACAATTCCAGATTTCAAGCTCTAAGTTGTAATCATCAAGACAGCATGGTACTGGCACAAAAATAGATACATAGATCAATGGATCAGAATATAGAGCCCAGAAATGGACCCCCAACTCTATGGTCAACTTATCTTTGACAAAGCAGGAAGGAATGTCCAGTGGAAAAAAAAACAGTTTCTTCAACAAATGGTGTTGGGAAAATTGGACAGCCACATACAGAAGAATGAAACTGGACTATTTCCTTACACCACACACAAAAATAGATTAAAAATGGATGAAAGACCTCAATGTGAGAAGAGGAATCCATCAAAATCCTTGAAGAGAACACAGGCAACAACCTCTTCGACCTCAGGCACAGCAACTTCTTCCTAGAAACATCACCAAAGTCAACGGAAGCAAGGGAAAAAATGAACTATTGGGACTTCATCAAGATCAAAAGCTTTTGCACAGCAAAAAAAAAAAAAAAGAAAAAGAAAGGAAGAAAGAAAGAAAGAAAAGAAAAATAAGAAAAGAAATAAAAAACAGTCAAGAAAACTAAAAGACAACCGACAGAATGGGAGAAGATATTTGAAAATGACATCGATAAAGTTCTACTATCCAAATTCTGTAAAGAACTCATCAAACTCAACACCCAAAGAACAAATAATCCAATCCAGAAATGGGCAGAAGACATAAACAGATATTTCTGCAAAGAAGACATCCAAATGGCCAACAGAAACATGTAGAAGTGCTCAACATCCCTCATCATCAGGGAAACACAAATCAAAACCACAGTAAGTTACCACCTGACACCAGTCAGAATGGCTAAAAATTAACAAGTCAGGAAATGAGAGATGTTGGCAAGGATGCAGGGAAAAGAGAACCCTCTTACACTGTTTGTGGGCATGTAAGCTGCTGCGGCCAGTCTGGAAAACAGTATGGAGGTTCTTCATAAAGTTGAAAGTAGAGCTACCCTATGACCCAGCAATCACACTACTGGGCATTTACCCTAAAGGTACAAATGCAGTGATCCGAAGGGGCATGTGCACCTGAATGTTTATAGCAGCAATGTCCATAATAGGGGAATATGGAAAGAACCTAGATGTCCATCAACGGATGAATGGATAAAGAAGATGTGGTATATATACACAATGGAATAGTATGGAGCCATTAAAAAGAATGAAATCCTGCCATTTGCCATGACATGGATGGAACTGGAGGGTGTTATGCTAAGCAAAGTAAGTCAATCAGAGAAAGACAGTTATCATATGATCTCTCTGATATGAGGAATTTGAGAGGCAGGGTGGGGGTTCATTGGGGGAAGGTAAAAATGAAACAAGATGGGACTGGGGAGGGAGACAAACCATAAGAGACTCTTAATCTCAGGAGACAAACTAAGGGTTGCTGGGGGTGGGGGAGAGTTATAGGGTGGCTGGGTTATGGAAAAAATAAAAATTAATAAAAAAAGAAAACCATACACATTAAAAAATAACACAAAGATAAAGATCTTGTTTGCCTTTGTCACAGTGTTGATATTTGTACTAAAGGTACAAAAGCAATGGTGTAAAACATTGCTAGTGATTTATCAAAGCACTGAACAAAAGTACTAATCATCATTATATTCTTCACTACCATGTACTTGCAGGTTTTTCGGTGCCATTTTCTTTTTAAAATGTCTTGATAAAACTTTAATTGTATTGATTGTATTTTTAACCATTATTGCATTTATTAATAAATTTATTTGATCTCAAGCCTTGAGTACATATATTTTTTAATATTCTGTGCAATGAAATAAGAAGGACACATGAAGGCTTTCTGCTGCATATGAAGTTTGGTGGTTACCTCAAGAAAAAGTGCTATGCGATTGTTTAATAAACGAGCTGAGCTAGGTGTCCTTTTCAAGGAGCGTCATCTTCACTTGAATGAATTATTTGTTAATTCAGACTCCGATATTTGACATACTTGGATATTTGAACAAATAGAGTTTGTGACTTTGGGGAAAAGAGTTGAATGTATTTGTTGTCCATATTAAAACTTGAAATTTCAAGTGAAATTTAGAATTTTTGAGAACTTGTGTCTGGTATCTGCCAATATGAGTTTGACAGCTTACCAATGTCTAAAGACTTTTCTGATAAGACATGTAGTTATATTAATGACTATGATATTTCCTATGGTATAATAAATGCATAAATATTTGGAAAATCTACAAAACTCAGTGAATGAATATTTTCCAAATATTTTTCAAATGACTAATACATGATGTTACACAATCGTGTATGGGTCAAAGAGCCCCTGAAAGTTAAGATAGGGTGACAGAATTAATAAAAAAAAGACCCATCTATATGCTAACTATAAGAGATTTATTTCAGACTTAAAGACGCATGCAGATTGAACATGAGGGTGAGAAAAGCATTTATCATACAAATGGAAATTATAAGAAAGCTCGAGTAGCAATACCTACATCGCAAAATAGACTTTAAAACAGACTGTACCAAGAGACAAAGAAGGACACTATGTAATAATAAAGAGAACAATCTAACAAGAAGATGTAACACCTGTAAATATTTATGCACCCAACATGGGAGCACCCAATATATAAAGTGGCTAATAATAAATAAAAAGGGAATAATCAACAGTAATACAATAATAGTAGGGGACTTTAACACCCATTTATATCAAGAGACAGATCATCCAAACAGAAAGTCAATAAGAAAACAGTGGCTTTAAATGACACATTGGACTAGATGGATCTAACAGATATATTCAGGACATTCCACCTTAAAACAGCAGGATATACATTCATTTCAAGTGCACATGGAACATTATCCAGAATAAATCACATTAGGACACAAAACAAGTCTCAACAAATTCAAAAAGATTGAAGTCATGCCAAGTATCTTTTCTGACCACAATGCCATGAAACCAGGAACCATAAGAAGAAAGTAAGGAAGAACACAAATACATGGAAATTAAATAACATTCTATTAAAATAAATAAATAAGCAAATAAATAAATAAATAAATAAATAAATAAATAAATAAATAAAAAAAACATGTTGCTAAGCAATGAATGGGTCAACCAAGAAATCAAAGAGGAAATCAAAAAATACAGGGAGACAAAATAACATGTAAACACAATGTTCCAAAATCTTTGGGATGCAAAAAAAGCAGTTCTAAGGGGGAAGTATATAGCAATACAGGTCTATACCAAGAAGCAAAAACAATCTCAAATAAACAGCCTAACCTTACATCTAAATAAACTAGAAAAAGAAGAACAAACAGACTCCAAACTAGGGACACCTGCATGACTCAGTCAGTTAAGTGTCTGTCTTTAACTCAGGTTGTGATTCCAGGGTCCTGGGATCAAGCCCTGCATCAGACTCCTTGCTCAGTGGGGAAACCTGCTTCCTCCTCTGCCTGATGCTCTCCCTGCTTGTTCTCTCTCTTGGTCAAATAAGTAAATACATAATAAAGACCATATACAAAAGACCCACAGCTAACATAATCCTTAATGAGGAAAAATTGAAGCTTTTCCCCTAAGGTCAGGAACACGACAAGAATGTTCACACTCACCACTTCTGTTCAACGTGGTACTGGAAGTCCTAACTACTGCATTCAGAAAAGAAAAAGAAAAAGAAAAAAAAGGCATCCAGATTATTAAGGAAGAAATAAACTCTCATTACTTACAGATGACATAATATACATAGAAAACCTTAAAGACTCCATGAAAAAACTACTCGAACTGATAAATGAATGCAGTTAAGGTCACAGATACAAAATCAATATACAGAAATCCATTGCATTTTTATACAGTAATAAAGAAGAAGAAAAATATTAAGAAAACAACATGCATTTACATTTACAATTGCACCAAAATTAATAAAATACCTAGGATTAAACTTAACCAAGGAGGTAAAAGATCTATATACTATGAAAACCATGAAACACTGATGGAAAAAACTGAAGATGACACAAAGAAATGGGAAGATATTCCATGTTCATGGATTAGAAAAACAAATATTGTTAAAATTTCCATACTACCCAAAGCAATCTACAGATTTAATGCAATCCCTATCAAAATACAAACAACATTGTTTACAGAATTAGAACAAATTAATCTAAAATTTATACAGAACCATGAAAGACCCCAAATGGCCAAAGCAATCTTGAAAAGGAAGAACAAAACTGGAGGTATCACAATCTCAGATTTCAGGATATACTACAAAGCTGTTGTAATCAAAATAGTATATAACTGGCATAATAGATACATAGATCAATAGAACAGAACAGAAAGCCCAGAAATAAACTCACAATTATATGGTCAATTAATCTTCAACAAAAGAGATAAGAATATGCAATGGGAAAATAGTCTCTTCAACAAATGGTGTTGGGAAAACTGGAGAGCTACATGCAAAAGAAATTGGACCACTTTTTTTTTTACACCACACACAAAAATAAACTCAAAATGGATTAAAGACCTAAATGTGAGACCTGAAACCATAGAAATCCCAGAAAAGAGCACCAGAAGTAATTTCTCTGATATCAGCTATAGCAACATTTTTCTAGATATGTCTTCTGAAGCAAGGGAGAATAAGCCATTGGGACTACATCAAAATAAAAAGTTTCTGCACACTGAAGGAAACAATTAACAAAGCTAAAAGAGAACCTACTGAATGGGAGAAGATATCTGTAAATGACATATCTGATAAAGGGTTAGCATCAAATTATATAAAGAACTTATAAAACTCGACACCAAAAAAAACCCCACAAATAATACAATTAAAAATGAGCAAAAAGGATGAACAGACATTTGAAAAGATACTCAACATCACTAATCAATCATGAGGGAAATACAAATCAAAATCAGAATGAAATAATCACCTCACGCCTATCAAATGGTTAAAATTAAAACACATACACACACACACACACACACACACACACACAAGACACAAGTGTTGACAAGCATTTGGAGAAATGGAAACCCTCAAGCACTGTTGGTGGGAATGCAACCTGGGGCAGACCCTGTGAAAACATGAGGATTCCTCAAAATTTTAAAAATAGAATTACCATATTTTGCAGTAATTCCACTACTGGAAATTTACCCAAAGAACATGAAAACATTAATTTGAAAAGATATGCACACCCTTATGTTTATTGCAGGATTATTTACAATAGTCAAAGCATATACAAAATACAAAAGCATCACAAGTGTCCATTGACAGATGAATGGATAAAGGTGTGCTACATATATATGTGTATGTGTGTGTGTGTACTGGAATAGATATATAATGGAATATTACTTAGCCATAAAAGAATGAAATCTTGCCATTTGCAACAACACAGATGGATCTAGAGACTATAATGTTAAGTGAAATAAGTCAGTCAGAGAAAGGCAAATAACATATGATTTCACACATATGTAAAATTTAAGAAACAAAACAAAGAAAAAAGAGATAAACTAAAAAATAGACTCTTACCTGTAGAGAACTGATGGTTACCAGAGGGGAGGTAGGTAGGGGGTTGGGTGAATAAGTTAAGGGAATTAAGTAAGAGTGCACTAATCATGATGAGCACTGAGCAATGTTTAGAATTGTTGAATCACCATATTGTACACCTGAAACTAATATAACGCTGTATGTTAACTATACTGGTATTAAAATATACATATTTTTAAAAGAGTGTAAGGAGCTTCAGAGACCAAAAATTTTATAGACTGCTTCTGCAGGCTGTAAGTCTGGAAATGAATTTGTGACACTATAGGCTTTGGGTAACTTCAATATTACTCATCAATGTCAAATTCTCCCCATCCAATCTTGAATTACTATAATTCATCTACATCTTCAAGTTGAGAGATGATAGCTTAATTGAATTATCATAATGCTTCCTTGGCACAGACTAATTAGTTGTTAAACAGAAATTATTTAGGTAAATTTGGGGTACTATTTAAGACAGCTTTAAAATAATTCCATCTCACTAAATGGCATTCAGATTTATTATGAAATTTAAAATATCAAATAGGTTCAAGTCTTTTTGGATAAGTACACAGGTTTAAATGTATCCAGAGATGTTAAATTTCATTACATTATTTTATTAATAATTAAGTCAAACAGGTATTCTAGACAGCCATAAATTGAAAATACTATATATTCCTCCTGTGTAGCTACAGTATATAATTATTCAGGGAGGCTATGCACTGATTAAAAGAGGTGCAATGATTAAAAACATGTGGTCTATTACTATGTAAAATAGGTTTGGGATTAATTTTACAACTGTTTGATATTTAAAATGAGTGTGTAATTCAGTATATTAAAGAGTTTTTATGTATATACAATAGGAAACAATTTTAGATTCCTTAACATTAAAATGTAATGCAAGAAAGAGGTAGAAAGAAATTATATTAATTCTCCCAGAGCAAGATATTATAATAAGCTGAATCATACAATTTTTAATTTTAAATTTATGGGTTAAAAAGAACGAAAGCCCTTGGGACTAGATGGAATAAGATAAGATTGCAATCCCAACAGGGAACTTTTGGAGATCTTTTCTACAGACATCATATCATCAAGACCTCATGAAAGAAATGGCCTTTCAATCACATCTTCTGAAGTCATACAGAATTTTATCATGTCTCATGTATAATGAATGTTAATGTGATTTTTCTTGACTGATACAATTCTAAGTGAGTGATTCATTTTCAACACCAGTTCTCACTGATTATATGACTGATTTAATTTGGTACTTATAATTAGAGCCTGTTTTTCAAAATGGCAACTGAATCCTCCTATAAATGAACCTTCTCATTTATAGGAGGAATTTTCTTTAGAGAGTAATATTCACTGGACTGTGTATTCATTGAACTAAACTTCAGGCAGATATGGAAAGGGTTTCTAGATAATCCTTAATTCATTGGAACTCTTTCCCTTAGTCTTCTCACTTCTAACTCCACTTCAAGTTCAGAAATTACATGAAAATATTTTAAGTATTGTTCTATGTGAAAATTTTATTCATTAAAGTATTGTAGAAGAAATATATATTAAAGTATAGTAGAAGAAATATATATTTATATATATATGAATATATATATGAAGTTTACCTCAATAAACTGCCTAAAGTACTGGCAGAGATATGCATTAGCTAGACATGTTCATCATAAATTGGGACCTAAGACTGCACCTAGAGAAAAATTATCTAATACTCAAAGACGAACTGTCCATTCAGAACCCCCAGAGTGCAATGCAAACAGATGAGAGGGAAGTTTCCACACACACACAATTGAAGGAATGACTCCACATGCCTTTTCTTCAAGTTCAGTCTTGTAGGTTTATAGTTCAGGTTTGTAGCTATGGCCTCAGAAATCACACACACAGAACTAAGGAAATAAAAATATTCAAGAAATCACTCAACCTGGAAAGTTTCAGAGCTCACCTCCTGTGGAATTCTGTGATGGGCACCCAAATATTGACAAGTTAGGACACCCAACTATTGACAAGTCAATATATAAGCCTAGAAAAGCTGGTCAGACTATCATCTATGGTTCTGGTCATATTGCAAAAAAGGCTGAGGAAGCCAAGAGCTAGAAAAGAGGTTGAAATACTCTCCTCCCCTTCTCATCTCCTTTTTTATTCTCTGGGTAAATAGAAGTAGAAGAAGGTTTTTAAAAACTTTTTTAAAAATGCTATTGCCCTTGTTCTAATTCACATCTTAAAATAATCTTGAAGAAATAATATTCATCATGGAGGAAATGACAAGAGACCTGGAATACTTTGTGTAGTACCTTGATATTCAGAGCACAGTTTCGACATCTCCCTTCAGCAGCCATTCTTGACCACCCAATCCACTCTATCACATCACCCTATACTAGTTCTCTGCAGAGAAAGTATCATCATTTGATAGTGTCCTTGTTTATATGTTTGACAGTAAGATTAGCGTAGACCTCATAAATGCAGATCCTGAGTCAGGCTGCCTGAACTGGAATTGTGGTCTTCCAACTTAATAGCTGTGGGCAAAGCTCTATGTCTTAGTTTCTTCCTCTACATATTGGGATAATAATTTTAGCTACATCACAGGATTTGAAGGAGGACTGCACTAATTAATAAAAGTAAAGTGGTAGTTTAGAGTGAACACTTGATAAATGTAAGCTTTCATTCTTTGGTGTCTGTTCCTTCATCACTTGTTTGCTTGGTAACCAGTACCTAGAATGGTGCCTGGAGCACACATGAGACTTTCAATAAATTTGTTATTAGTTAATGAGTCTCTGTCAGGGTTCTGAGATTTAAATCCAACTCAGTAGACTTTAAAATGGCCTGGACTGATAAAATTGAAAACTCAATAGTGCACAGTAGTATTAAGTATCAACCAACTATAGTAGCCAAGAATACTGACTTTGTTTATTACTCTTTCTTGCTTTAGCTGCTGAGAAATTTTCCTAGTGGTTTTCTGCTCCATACACTCTACCTAATAACCTCATTTCCTGTTGTTATGTATGATTGAGTCACTCACAACTATTTGGTAATCTGAGGATCTACCCTGGAAGTCTTTATGTCTTTATTCTCCCTCACACTTTGCCTGAGAGTTACTTCTCTATGCCTCATGACTATTTCCGCTATCATCTTCCCTGTAACAAGAAAAAAAAACCCAACTAATTATCAGGCTTATGCTAAAATGCCCCAGAACTATTAGAAGTTGTGTGAGTGAGTTGCTGGAGGGGAGGTGGGTGGGGAAATAGGGCAATTGTGTGATGGGCATTAGGAGAGGACTTGATGTAATGAGCATTGGGTATTATTTGCAACTGATGAATCATTAAATTCTACACTTGAAATTAATAATACAGAAAATGCTAACTAAATTGAATTTAAATATTTTTAAAAAGAAGGTATGTGAGTGAATAATTTACCCAGAGAAGCCCTCAATATGCCCTGAGCTGCCTTCACATCTACACTGCCCTCTTGTTAATCAGTTGGACCAGGCAGGTATAATTCCAAATTAAATCAGGGCCTTAAATGGAATAAAAACTGTTGTTGAAAATAGATCAATTTTCTCAAATAACCAGACTCGAAATAATCACATTACCATTCCCTCTCTATATTCTAGTGACTATGAAATACCTTATTTACTGGTAGACTTGATCGAAGGGTGGTGTCTTCATACAGATCAAAGATTGTGTAGGTGTGTTCAAGAAGCTCTAGGAAGACACAGGAATGTGGGTCTGGCATTAGCTCAAGGAAGTTCTAGGTGTTTCCACTGATAGAGGCTAAAGTGACAGAAAATTGTGGGGAAGAACAGAGACCACAAGACCCTTGAAAAGAAATGGAACCAGGATAGAATAAGCCTGGATTTTGTTAGGAAAATAAGTCAACTGGAAATAATTGCATCACTAAAACTTCACAACCTTAAAAGAATGTACAATGCTCTTACCACTCTGTAAGGATCGGGGGCACTTCTCACAGCAGCCATCAATATCTCCTACATTCTGGGCTTCATTCTTTCCTTAACCCTTTCTTAAACAGCTTGAAATTTTTTTAACAGGCATTTATTGAAAGCCCACTGTGGACTAGGCACCATCCTACTCACTTGGAATACAGTGGCAAGCATAAATAGATACAACCTTGCCCAAACAGAGCTCACAGTTTGTTGGGAGAGACTGAGACTACATCTGTCAACCAACTACCCAATCACATGTAAAACTGAAGTTAGCTAGCTGTATGAAGGAGAAAGAAATGGTGTTCTAAGAGCATACAATAGGGGTTGGGCTGACCAGGGAAAACTTCCCTGAAAAAGCAAAATTTTATCTTAAGACTGAAGGAAGAAGAGTTGTTAATGGAGGAGAGAGTAGATGGACTTATAGGCCAAAAGAGTATGTGCAAATGTTCTGTGGCAAGATCACATGGAATACAAGGAACTGAAAGAAGGCTAGGTTCACTGAAGACAAGAGAGGAATAGAGCCCGAGGCATGTGATGAGTAGGGAGATATGGAGGGACCAGATGGTTCAAGGCTCTGTCAGGGTCTTGCTAAGGAGTTTTGCTTTATTCTAAAAGCAATAGGAAGCTTTTGAAGAGTAATACTGAACTTCTACCACACGATCCCACCATCATTCCAGCTGGCACTTTGTGCATTCAAAGCAACATAATATTGGACTAAATCTGGTGAAAGAGTAAGAAAGTAATTAGTTGGATCTGAACAAGTTGAAATTAGAAACCCCCAATCAACATTCCAATAGACAATGAAAAGGCACAAGAATGAACCTGAAGCTCAAGGCAAAATTCTGTGGATCAAAGCCAATTGGATGTTATTTCTGGATAAAATCCATAGAGTTCCCACAAATCACACCTCCCAGGCCTCCCTTCTCTCAACCATTTAGCTATTTGAAGATTTTCTTATGTTCCGGCCCTTTGAATGTCCATCACATTGCAGAAGTAAAATGGATAGTAATAAGAAATTGATTTAAGGGCTTCCCTAAGGTAAAATAATGATTCATTGACGTTTGTAGCATTTTATTGTAAGTGTGGTGGAAATGATTATTATCTTTAATGGTTAACTGAGTAATTGATTATTGATAAATGAGTACTCTATTCAAGCCAGGATCCATCTTACATCACCTGGAAAAGGATGATGTTCCTACTCTTTTAATGACCATTAAGTGGTAAATAAGGAAGTGGAAATGTTTCATAACTTACATATTAAGTATCTTTGGTCATTTAACCATCTCTACAATGAGAGCAATAAGGCAGCTGGGGGTAGGTGGCTGACTTAAGGAAAGATCAATGACTGTTTTTCAGAGTTTTATTGGAAGTGCATTATAGATTGTCTTGCTTTTAACATTATTACTTCATTGAATAACGATATATGAGTAGGTTACGGGGAAAATTAGAATACAGCTATGTAAAGTTATCTGTGTGACAGGATGAGAATTACATATAAAATGGCCTCCAGACAAAATTTTAATCCTGCTCCCACTCTCTTTCCCCAATGCAATTGGGTTTGGCCACTGGGAAAACAACAAAATGAATGAAGTTTGTCTTTGTGCTACTTCACTTCCTTTTAGCTATGTACCCCCAGTTTATCTTCCCATGTTCTTTCACAGTTACTCACTTAAACTCCTATGTTGCCCTCTTACTACCCAGAGTTCACCCCCACAAACAACTGCCACATCACACTGAGGCTTATAATTCACACAAGTTTCCCATATGTCATAACGATCTCTTCTGCAATAACAATTCTCTATTCTAACTCCCATTCCTTCAATATTTTTATTTAAACCAAGCTTTAAGAAGGAGAGCAATGCAATTTGACTTAATTTATACTACATCCCATTTAACCTGTTTTGTGCAGGCTTCATTTCAATAAAAATACCAATGTCATATTTAACACATTTTCAATAAGAAGAATTTCAGATGGTTTAACACAGTGATATAAAGTTTCTTGGGACTACATATTGGGCAAGGTGAGGGGAACATAGGTGCACTATGTACTGCTGAAAGTGGTTATCAGAGGTAGAATTAAATGGTGATCTCAAAGTCAAGCAAAGCTGGATTCAAATCCCGGCCCTCTACCTTCCTAACTCGAGATTCATCTGTAAAGTAGCTATCATGGGCTCCTGAGATTATAATGGGTAGTAAAAAGAAGCAAATTATCACTCACATTTTCACATGGGACAAATGGGTTACCGAGGCATTCTAACTGAGGACCAAGGTGAACCATCAATAATCTTCTGATTTTTTTCCTCATAATCCCAAGGAAGAATTGAGTGGGCTAACCGAGAACTTCATAAGGAAGAAAAGGCTTGCCTGGAATTGGAATATCTGAACATGACTATCCACAAAGCAACAGCCTCTGACCCCATGTCTAATCTGAAACTTAGCTTGAGATCTATGAACTTTTTAAGGCATTCTCTTTCCTTTGGCCTCAACTCCAAAAGCAAGGGCATTAGCCCTAACGTATTAACTCTTCAAGATAATTTAAGAGTTTATTCAATATCCAGATATTTATATCAACCACAGAATGATTCTAGGTGAAGTAGGATAATTTCATGTTTATAGATCATGATGACACAATCACCAAAAGGCTAATTTCTTTGAGATACTTTCTCTTACATTAGTATCCAGCACATTTTCACCTAATATGCCTTCTGATGCTTTAAAACCTGCAGTATTTCCTCTTTACCTAGCCCTACCAAGTAAAAAATCTTACTGACTCCTGCCTTTTCCTTCTCTTAATCCTAAACTCAGCAGCAATGGCTATATCTTTGGTCTTTACTTTACCTTTCAATCACTCTTGAAGCCCATGGTAAATAACGAGATAGTTTGATTGGGGTTGGAAGATATTGATTTAGTACATTTCTCTTAGGCCATTTCTAGACAAAAAAAATATTTATAATGTAATGTTCCAGATATACCATCTTTTTTAAAAGTGAGAGGAGGCAGAATCTAGCCATAAATTCATTACTTGTAACCCTTGACCCCAAAGCTTCAAGCCTTTCATATATCATATAGAAAGTCAAAGTTCAGAGTCCCTTTAAATCATACATAGCAGTTACTCTCCTAATAGTCTATTGAAAAGAGCCACCAATCTACTTTAAATGAAAGAAGTCTATATTTACCACAGCCCCACTGCTGTGCAGTTTCTTCACTAAAGCAGAAAAAATGCATAGAGAAACCTGGAGGACTGAGAATGTTGGCAGTTGTGGGGAGAATGGATAAGGACATAGCATTAGGTAATTGTATATCACTGCATTTCCCTCATAGTATTTACCCGTGGCAGTGGTATTCAGATTGTGCCCTCTCAAGTCCAAGGATCGGTAGAGCTATCTAATGTAAGACCTGGGGGAAGGCAAAGCAATGAGGTTTAGGGGATGTCCTACAACTAGAGCAACTCTGCTTTTATCATCTCATATCGATATATAAGATCATACTAGGAAAAAATAAGAATTCTATTTCTAAAAAAGCATTTGAAGCTCATTAGCATAAGGTTCTAGAAGATTATTTGTTTGCCTCGGTAGCCAAAATATAAACAAAAAAAAGATATGCCTGGTGTTCATTGAAACATCTTTATAAATAACTATTCTCTGGCTATCAAAGATAAAATGATGAAAATCATACATATAAATAGCTATGATAGGGTGCCTGGGTGGCTCAGTGGGTTAAGCCTCTGCCTTCAGCTCAGGTCATGATCTCAGGGTCCTGGGATCCCAGGCAGGGAGCCTGCTTCCCCCTCTTTCTCTGCCTGACTCTCTGCCTCCTTGTGATCTCTCTCTTTGTCAAATAAATAAATAAAATCTTTAAAAAATAAGAAAATAAAAATAGCTATGATATATCAAGTGCTTATCATGCTTCTAGGACTATGCTAAGGGCTTCACATAGATAAATTTCATAGCACAAAAAGCCAGGTTGCATGGATCTCCATTGTGCACGTAGGAAAGCCCAGGCTCAGAGAGGCTAAGCTATGTCTAAGGTTACACAGTCAGAAAGGAATTAACAGGGTAGGATAACTGTTGAAACAACCTCAAATTCTCAATGGTTTAACAGATGGGTTTATGGCTTAATTATATATCAATTAAATGAAGGAGTTAGGTAGGTGGTCTTCCACTGTGTGATTCAGTGACCCAGACTACTTCTTGTGACACATTCTCTAGAACCTCAGAGGCCTCTGCTGGATTTCTGCATCTCATCATCAGACAGGTAACAGAGAACAGAGTATAGTAGAGGATGTTTATTAAGGCCAGACCTAAGGAATACATAACTTATGCCCATATTGCTTCGATCAGAACCCATCACAAGGTTGTATCCAACTCTAGGGGAAGCTGGGAGATGTAGTCTGGCTATATGCCCAGGAAGAAAAGAAAACTGATTATTTGCCAGTCTCTGCCACAATGATAGGGCCAGGATTCAAACTCATGATCTTCAAATCTTACAGAACCCACAACAGTGTGGAATTAACTTGTCTCCAAACATAAAATAACCTTTATGAATTATGACCTTTAAGGTCATCATTTCAGATTCTGGAGGATTTCACATACACATTCACTCATTTATTCATTCAAAAATGTATTAAACACCTACTATATACCAGGCAGATATTCATTCATTCATTTATACAAAATTTATTGAGCATTCAGTGTATGCTAGGCTAATGGTTGAGATAGCAGCAATAAATAAGACAGAAACAATCCCTGCTGACATGGAAGGCACAGCTCAATGACTTGAATTGTGTCTTTCACACGAGGTCCTTTACTATTTTCTATAAAAATGATGCACCACCATGTGCTATGTGCTCTTTCAGCTCCTTCTGTTTAGCTTCAGTGCATATGGGAATACAGGAAAATACATGTTTTCTAATGGGGATATATGCTGAAATTTCCTTGAAAAGGCAGGGATCTTACTGTATCTGTCTTTGTACCTCTGATATCTAACACAGTATCTGGCATGTAAATAAATGCTGGTGTCATAGATCAGTACACGAGGAATTGTGATGTGTAGATTTTGTTCTTGTTCTGTGGCTCACTTGGTGTTTCACGTGGGAGTGTTTCCTCACTGCAAAGTGAAACACTTTGAACGACAGTTTTCCAGGTCCCTTCCATCTCTAAAACAAGCTTAACTGTTGGAAGATATGTGATCTAGTGGAAACTACACAAGACCGGGGTGGGGGGGGGTTGTCAGTAGATGTGGGTTATAGCTCTGGTTCTCCAGTTCCTTGGAGAAGTCACCCCAGATCTCTGGTTCTCAGTTCATTCACTGGCAAACAAATGACTTTGAACATTAAGAGTATCCTTTCAAGTTCTATTTCTAATATTCTATTAGATCTATATTACTAATGTTAGGCACCAAAAGATCAGGTTCCTGCTTCAAAATTTCATTTGCTAAAAAGGAATCCTAAACAAGCACCCCCAAGGATCTGATAAAGGTAGAACTCTTGGGCGCCTGGGTGGCTCAGTCGATTAAGAGGCTGCCTTCAGCTAAGGTCATGGTCCCAGGGTCCTGGGATCGAGCCCCACATTGGGCTCCCTGCTCCACAGGAAGCGTGCTTCTCCCTCTCCCTCTGAGGCTCGCCTGCTTGTGTTCCCTCTCTCGAGTGTCTCTCTGTCAAATAGATAAATAATATTTTTTTAAAAAAGGCAGAACCCCTTCTGTGTGTCACAGGAGTAATTTTCTCTCCCTACCTGACCATATCTAGCATCTTTTTCTTTTCCCCCAAATTCACAACCATCCTGGTTTCAACCTCTTGGTTTGGTACTGAGTTACTCCCCATTTAGCTTAGTTTACTTGGCTAATTCATTACTTAATAGATACATTACTCTGGATTCTCAACTTTCCTCCACCCAAAATTAGAAACCATGTCACAGCAAAATGATTCATAACAGCCTAAACAATGAGGCTGCCTCTCTTAATATTTCCATTTATCATTATGCCATATCTATTTAAGGTTTTAATCAAAATGGGAAAAAACAGAGTCTTCATAATAAAAAAGAAAAATTTATTAATGCTCTGGAAATCAAGAGATTATGGACAATTAAAATTCATAAGATGTTTAATTTTAACAAAAGTTAATGAGACCTATTGCTAATAAAACCAACTCTATTTGTGATATTGGTTGGAGAGGTAATGAAATAATACCTGTGGTGCATATGAGGGTCCTGAAAGAAATGTAGATGACATAAGATACAACTATGGTGATTTTACCAATACATGGAGATTGTAAACATTTCTCTGAAAGTGTCTACAACTGTGAAAATAAACATAAATCACAAAACTAGTGTTCAATTGTTTCCAAGAGGCACCAGATAGAGAGAATTCCTTTCTAAAATAGAATCAACCACAAGTCAGAATCTGATTGCTTACAGATTCTGTCCATAGGCATTGCCTGAACATGGATTTTGATTTGGATGAAGACAGAGGGCTAGAAGCATTCTATAGTAAAGAACAAAGAATTAAAAGTCCCAAAGTCAAAGGTTTGTGATGCCTTCATTCATTATTTAAAAACAAATCTTTTTAAAATGAAAGACTTCAACTCAAGCATTATTTGGTCCCCACCTAATATTCTCCAGGTTCACTTTACTGGCCGCCTGTGAGAAAGATGCTATTACTCTCTGGCCAGCAGTGACTCTGCAGACTCTGAGGCCCTGAGGGAAATGGAAAAGTCAACAGTAGTAAGCACATCCCACGCGCATCATTCTTTTCTCTAAGTACATAAATCCTGCAGAAACCAGTTCCCGCTCTTATGTCTTCAAAGCCACACTCAACAGAGCCTTGTTCTATGAAAGCTGATAGGAAGACTTGGATAACTAGTTTCTAAATCAGAGGTTTCCTAAGTGTGAGAAGAAAAATGATCAACCAGAGCATCAGGAGAAAATACTAAAATTTCATCTCCTTAAGCTTTACTAGTGCTTACTGTAAGGATGGTGACTAGTACATGTGTATAATATATTACAAAGTATTACATGTCCTGTTGGAATATCAGTTAAGATCTCAGCAGGAAATAGAAGGTATCTTTAAATTACATAAACTGAGAAGAGTTTAATAGAGGAATAATTGACATAAGTTTGAAGCACCAAGTTTTAGTAAAAGTAACAAGAGAGGATATATTCTGAATAAGTAACTGCAGGGAGGAGCAAAAGGAGGTAATCAGGACTAGGACCAAAGGAAGAAGTATAAAGAGTGCCATGTGACAGGAGCTATAGCCTTGAGGAGAGGAAATGAACTAACCCACAGCCACTGAGCAGGGTGTGAGCCAGAAACAGTACCCTGTCCTCACTCTCTCTGGTCCTCTGGGTTTCCTTCCAAACCCACTGGAAGTCAGGATAAAAGAGCCCATTGAATGGTCCATATGGATCTCCTCATGTTGCCTGGAGGGATATACAGAAGCTATCCATTGAGGATGTGCCTCCAGTCATTTTTACTAAGAGGGTTATACATTTGTATAATCCAAAAAGTTAGGATACCACTGCTCTAAATAACTTCACTAGATATTAAGATTATTCTAGAAAAAAAGCTAAATTCAGAAGGCTTAGTTCTGCCTAAATCTAGGCTCAGTGGCCTTTAACTAGGAAAGTCTGTTCTGCACAAAGGAAGGGAAAGTATAGCATTTGAAAAATGTTTTTGCTATCTCTGCTTTAGGTTATAAAGCCAATATTTACATTACTGGATTTTATTATCATTCATTCGCTCATTCATTATCTCGTTCATTGTGCCAGGCATTGTAGAGGTGCTCAGAATTACAAAGATGAATTAGATATGATCCCTGGACTCAAGACTGTGTAAGTTTGTAGGAGGAGACAGATATACAAATAGTGTGAGGAACAGTATCATAATCATGCTGAGAAATAAGAGCAGGTTACAATGGGATTACAAAGAGAAAACGGTCATTTCTACTAGAGTTTGGGAGAAGGTCAAGCATTGTTTCAAGTAAACATTAGTTTGAGAAAACTGAAGGAGAAAATAGACAAAATAATCCAGGCCAAGGAAATATTAGGAGCAAAACAATTTGATGAATGGTAAGCAATGGAAATATTTCAAGACAGCTGAAACTTGGAGTGAAAATGGGGAAAAGCACGCAATGAAGCTGGAAAGGTAACCAGGCCAAGGTTAAAGAAAACCTCGTTTGCAAATCTAAAGAGGGAAATGTGTTATCTGAAAGATTTTCTACTGAGAGCTTGGTTTGGCCAAGTCTTCCTCAATATACTTGGAGCAGTTATCTCAGCTAGAAAATAAAAACTACTGGTCATACACCATCACACAGAATCAACTGAAAAATTCATTCTGAACCATAGTGTTAATAGCTCCCTCTATTTTATAGGGAAGGAACCAACATTGAACAATTTGTCCTAAGATCAACTTTGGATGCTGTAAACAGTATTTCTTTAAAGATATCCAGGCTACTTCAAGTAAACCTTGTGGCTAAATAACCTAGCTTTGTCATTAGAATTAAAATTTATATATCAGCTGGCCATGCTAACAATCATCAAATGGAGTCTTATTACCACATGGCGTTAAAGAGCCCTTTCCTTCCTATAGTTTTTCCCAGTTATTGAAATGCAATCCTATGAAAAGTTCTCAGTCCCACCACAAAATGTCCAGAGCCTGGCCATTTTTCACAATATTACAATTCTGATGATCCAACAATTTCCCAGTTAGTTGACCTATATGGGTGTGGGAGCATTGGCTTTGGCATATTTTATTTCTGAAAACAGGAGGCTAATTAATTTGCCCTTTCTATGCTGATAAGTACTAGTACAAATAAGTCTGATTTTCAGCCTGCCTCAATCACAAAATGTCTATTAATTGTATAAAGCAGTTTAGAAAGTGCATTGGCTATTTGACAACTCAAATGCACAAAGAAATTCAATAAAGATGGTTTGTAAGGAACAATAGAGTAAAGAATAAATTCTGAAAGCACTGAAAGTCAAAGTTGACCTCTTAAAGGAGTACATCAAATGAATGAACAATAAATTTTCCATAAGGCAAACCAAAGCATATTTTATAAAGCAAGAATTGTCTCCCCTGAATACTCAACGAAGCACCTAATGGGCCCAATTCTTATCTAATATAACTCTCACAGACTGGATCTGTTCTTTCTCCAACACATCCACAGGCACTCATATTTCATTAGGTTATTCTCAATCAATATTCCTGCCATGACTGGCTAGAGACACCACCAAGAGAGGAGTATTTGGAAGACTTGCCAGCATTTGGGTCCTCCTGAAGACAAAGTGAGGTGTTTTATTGACACTTAAGAATTACAAGGTAAGGGGCATATGGGTGGTTCAGTTGGTTAAGTATCTGCCTTGGGCTCAGGTCATGATCTCAGGGTCCTGGGGCCAAGCTTCACATTGAGCCACTTGACCCCCATGCGTCCCCTCTCTCTCAAATAAATAAATAAATAAATAAATAAATAAATCTTTAAAAAAAAAAGAATTTCAAGGTAAATAAAGGCGGATACCTTCCTACTTGTAGTCCCATAGTTACTCTTTTAGAGACAAGACAGTAGAACTTCTCATTATAGAACAAATCCTCAATAATATTCTCTGAGGGGTTTTCATAGTTTATATTTAAGCTACAGAAGCTTCTAAAGGTCAGAACGATTAGGTTCAGCACCTACCCAAAGTATCGATAGTCTTTAGACCATCCTGAGCCAGCAGAAATGTAGTAGGAGGCATGGCAAGTAGATAATGAACACTTTCTGCCACTGAGGAGATCAAAGCTCTCTTCTCAAGAAAGCAAAAAGAGCCAGGAAGAGGATGCTGATGTCATAATGAACCCTCATTGCCTTCTTTCACCCTCATCCAGGCTCCATCACAAAGAAAGCTGTGAGCAAGATCCCCAGGGTTTCTCTGTTGCCTTTCAGTTATTCATCCTCAACTTATTTTTTTGCTGTAATCTATGAAACCAGTGTAACTGAAAGAGTTGCAGATGGATTGATTGTGAACTGATTTATGATCCTTATTGCACCAGAGAAGTAATTTTATGCATATAACTTCTTTTACAATTACCTCCACATGATTTCAAAGGAGTTCACTGCTTATGTGAGGAGGCCATCAATAAGTGACACTTGCATATTCATTCATTTCAATCAGAGATTTTTAAAGACTCAGGGGAATAGTTCAATGCCATTGAAAATTATTTTCTTTTTCATCATATTTCTCCCATTTTTTTCCACAGTCTGCTTTTATTTTACTTTATTTTTACTTTTATTTCTAAACAAATTATATTTAGGGGAGTTAAAAAGACAGGCTGTATTCGGTAAATGTCTACTATGTGTCAGGAACTATGCTAGTCCATATCTCTAGGAAGTGTTATATTTTTTACAAGGTCATAATTATTTTTTTAAAGATTTTACTTACTTATTCCAGAGAAAGAGAGAGTTTGGGAGAGCTGGGGCAGAAGGAAAGGAACAAGCAGACTCCATGCTCAGTGCAAAGCCTGACACAAGCCTCAGAGCCAAAACCATGAGTCGGCGGCTTAGCCTACTGAGCCACCCAGGAAGCCCCCTAAAGGTCATAATTATTTTGCCTGTACCACTAGAAAAGAAACTCAGAGGCATGTAAGTATTTTTTGCCCAACATCAAATAGCCAGTAAGTACAGATAGGCTCATGTTTGAACTCCTATCTAACTGCAAAATCCATCCTCTTTCCATGACTTCACACTATCCTCAACTTTGGGGGATAAAACTCAATCTGGTTTATATTTCTCCATCTGAGAAAAGGTTTCTCAGGGTTTGATATCACCTGTAAATGTTTGCTGCACCCCAAAAGTCTCGTGAAGTACACATTCTCGATGCTATATTTTCAGATCTTTTGTATGTTTTTTGTTTTTCACATGACTTACATGAGAAGTGGCTGGTGCCTACCAGGGTCTGTGGACCATGTGTTCAAAGCATTGCTTGACCCTGACCACTCAGCCAGGCCAATGCTACTTCAGAGAGGTCATAAAGTCACTTGGTTTTGGGACCTTGTGTTGACTCATTTTTCCCAAACTTTAATTATGTAACATCGACACCATTTTTGTCATATGTGAATGGTACTGAGCAAATATCAGCTTACTATGTTTTAATTAATTTTAATCTGCCCCAGTTTTTCATTTAATCTAAACACTAATACGTAACTTTAATATGTTATCAATATTTTTCTTACACATATTAAATACATACATGTAACTAGTAAAAGGAAAAATGTCAGTATAGCAACCAAAAGCACACTATGGGAAGCACTAATGTAGAGCAATTGATTGGTTTTTCTATTTTTTTATTGTATAAGTGTCATTTGTTCATGGTCTCGTGATACATTTTATAGTCATTCACTCAAAATACATATATTGAGTACCAACTGTATCATTGACACTATTTTGACACTAACACCATGTGGAGAGTGGTTTGTGCCAAGGAGAGAATAAAAATATGGAGGCCAGGCAGAGAGCTGCTGAATTATTATAGTAACCTAGGGAGAGGTGAGGTATACTGAATAAGATCAGTAGTAATGGAAAAGAATGGATATATTTAAAAGGCTTTTCAGAGGTAAAATCACCAGACCTCAGTGTTAAATTCAATTCACAGCAGTAATTAGGAAGGGTAAAATAGAAAAATGACTTAAAACCATTTAAATATTTTAACTCCAATAAACTGTAATAATTTTTGTTGTCTTTAACAATCTCAAACACAACTGTAAACTCCTAAGTAGTGGAGAAACTTTGGGGGAGGAGGGAATCTTACTTAAAACCAGATATAATATTTAACATATTTAGCAACCTATATGGTATTGGCCACAAAACAATTGGAAAAATTGCTTAAAATGTCCTAGAGGTCTCCTTCTAAACTGAGGAGGTGGAGTCAGGGGGAGGGTATGAGAAGGGGCTACATGTGGTAGGAGGCCCAGTGCATAAGCTCCTTACCCAGAAATATGAAAATATTTCAAGATCTTGCCAATGGTCACAAACTTCTAGATCAGCCCACTTTAAACTTCTAGATCATCTAGATCATCAGCCTTACTTCAGTCCCTTTAGTGCTCCCCCAATTCTCTCAAGTGCAGTCGAAAATTTTGCAGTAGTTCCCAAGGCCTAGACCATGCAGCAGCTTCATCTCCCCAGCCGTATCTCAGCTCCAATCCCGCATCTCATCCTCAGTCCCCAGCTGTCTGAAATCCCAAGCTGCAAAGCCTTTAGGAATACCTCTCCTGAAAACACTCATCTGTCCTTCTTCCGGCACGCTCCTTCTTATCCTTCTACCTTTTGTTTGAGAATGAGTTCTGTTGAGCAAGGCAAACATATATTAAATGGGCCCTAAGAACTGATGCACAATGAGAGAAAGGTAGAGTTTGCGACACAAAATCTAAGTAGATTCTCTCTCCAAGTGTTCATGATCTGCTCAGGAAATTAGTCACCTAATAATAGAGAAATGCATTTCCCGTTTTGGTTTTGACAAGCTTTCAATCATTATAGGTCTTAGTTCAGTCGACAACCCTGGAAGCTGTAGAGCAGAACTCACATACCGAGGACCAGAAGGAAAACACATATAGGAGGGACAGCAAAGTGTCCTCAGATGCTCACTCAGCAGACCATGCATTTGTGCCTAGAAAAAGCAACAAAAGTGTATCTCTTTCCATGCACGATGTATTCTTTGTAAATAAAAAAAAAAAATCACTCTATGTCTGTAATAGGGATTCACAAACAGAAATCATGGGTGTCTCACTAACAGTCTTATCAGAAATACCCAAATTGTTGAGTTTATAAAAATACATTTTAGTGCTTATAACTGTCAAAATACACAAATGTCTTCCCAGTCTTGCCTTTTTCCCTTTAATCTCTTATTTTCCTCACTTAAATTAACAGCTTCAGTGTACCTTAAACTGAAGGTACCCTGGACTCAGTTAATCATGTTAAATTTGCAAACAAGTTTCAGAGGATATTCACCCATCTTAAGCAGCAATGCATATATAATTAAGACCCAGGTTATACACATACAAAGTAGACATGTGCCTTTATAAGTCTGCAAGAAAGGAGGCTATGGTCTCGAACACTGCTAATAACACACGTCTCATTTACTAAGTACGAGACATCCCCCAAAACACTTTATTTGTATTACTTCATATAATCCTCTTATCATCTTCCCCTGGTACAAATGAAGAAACTGAGGCTCAGAGAGGTAAAATAATTTACCCAAGCTCAGACAGGTGAAGTAATTTAACACAAATAGTAAGCTTGGTGGAGCCAAGTCTTCAACCCAGTCTGGCTCTGGAATTTGTGCTCTTATTTATGATTTCATTCTACAGCTTGGCTTGTCAATTGCTATTTTCACTCACTTTGTGAGCTGCTCATATGATTACTTTTACTTTAATGAAAAATTTTCTTAATACTCCAATCTTTCAATTAAGGTTATAGTTTATATATGTAAAGTATTTCTATTAAGTAAAACAATCTTTGTGCTTACAGAAAACATCAAGATTTAGATGTATCTCCCATCTAAAGGGCTCATAACACAGGTAAATGTTAAATTTCTCTGGCTTCCTATGTAGTTTGTGGCACTGTAAGTTTGTGGATTATTTGAGCACCAAAAGCAGCTGCTGCTTCTTCTTCTTCTTCTTCTTCTTCTTCTTCTTCTTCTTCTTCTTCTTCTTCTTCTTCCTCTTCTTCTTCTTAAGTATCAGGGATGACTTAAATAATAAAACATGGCCTAGCATGAATTACAGTATCTGAATTCATTTCTCCAACTAGTGTGTTTGTGTGCCCAAGGTTGAAAGCAATTAGGTGTGAATTATTACACCATCTTCCGTGCCCTGGATGGTTTTATGATGCTTATAAAATTTTATTATTAATGGTTCACTGTTTTTGGAGGAGTTGTTAATTTAAACTAATATATTTATATTGTTAATTAATGAATAGGGCAAAATTAGTTTGGTAAACTCTTTCTAGGGACCAGAAGCAGTTGAGGAGTGAGAAGATGTTGCTGGCAGCAGGTATAGGAGCTGAAAGCTAGGCCTGGACAGACAGTGTGCTGCAGTTTGATCAATGGCTGTTAGAGCCATGGGGGCACTATGGAGACCATCCTGTGCAACTTCTTTGTTTAAAAACCAGGCAGAATAAGTGACTTGCTCAGGATCACACCACCAGTTCATGGCAGAACCAGGTCAACTTAGTCAAAGACACTCAGGATCCTGGCTCCCAGTCCACTGCCTCTCATTTTCAACAACTGAAGAAGATATGACTGAGTAGCTGGGTAAGCATGGATGACATTGTTAGAAGACAAGAAAAACCATAAAAAGTAAAACAGAGTTTCAGTTTAATTCAGGGCTTGTCTGAAAGTCAAAGTAATGCCTGATTGTGTGTACAGAGAAGTTGAAAGAAGAGGAGGGGTCAAGAAACTCCTTATTGATAAGGTAGGTTGAGGTGTCCAGGGTTGTGATATGGAGAAGACTGTATAAAATCCCGTGGGATAAGCAATACGTTCCTAAGAATGCATTTTCTACATGTTGGAACTCCAACTGGACAAATCAGCTTACCCCAGCAGCTATGTAGGTAATGACTACTGGGATCCCAAGAAATGGTCGCATATAGTGTCTACCTCCGGACCTCCTCTTGCCATGCTTTGTAGCTCCTCTCCATTCCTCACTCCAAAATTCTTTCCTCCTGCTCACTGAAGTGTGAAAAATATTTTCTTGGGCAAATTTCATCACAAAAGAGCAACTGAAAACTGATTGGATTTTTCCATAGGTTAGGCAAGAGAAAGGATGTGCAGCACTTGGTAAAATTTTTCTCAAAGAAATTGGTGATAGAAGCAACCATGCAGAACTGCTAGTACATCGAGCCAAAGTCTATCTTTCTAAATAGCAAAACAAGTTCTCATTCCTATTGGGATTCTCCAGAGGGGTCTTAGACAAGTAACCAAAATGAATTTGACATTGAGAACATAAGGTGTATGTGTGTATATATTTTTTTCCTTCTATTAGAACTCTAAATGTTTGCCAGGCAAATCCATACTGGAAGCTGTTGCCAATTCAATCTAACTGAGCAGTGACTGACAGCACCTTCCTAACTTAGCTCTTACCTGTTTCTGATTGAGTTATTACCTGGGCTCCTGAGAGCATGACCTGGATCCTCCCAGTGTACTATTTCCAGTCTCTTGATCAGAGACAGAAACAGTTCATCAGAAATAAACACATTTTGTAGAAATGAACATGTTTTACTTCTAGCTCAATATTATACTCTCACTATTAGAAATAAATTCACTCACCCGGACCATGGCATCATCTAAATCCCTTTTTTCTAGAAAGCCAAAAACTCCCCTTATCTTGGGCCTCTAAATTGAACATAATGTTATTTCCATACCATTAGATATTTTTCACTGTAAATTCTATGAATATCACAGGCAATTATAAAATTGAGTAAATCACTCCACTAGGCAATGCCCCACCTCATATAATTCTATGAAAGAGACAATGTTTTGTGATGTCTCCATTTATTCTCTCTAAATGGCCATCCCAGGCTGACTATTAACTATATTTTAGGGAAAAATGTATTCATTCGAGTTTTGAAACCTAAAACCCTTACATCATGTCTAATATTCCAAAAGATGGCTTCCACTCACCCCCTCAGATAAAATCCCAAAACTCCTCAATACACAAAGTTTACAGAAACCCAGGAATCTTTGATTTTGTCTTACTTTAGTTTAGCCTTCATTTTTAACTGAAGGCTAAAACCATCTCCTATTATGATAAATCAAAGTGCATGGCTCTAAGGAAATGGGTCTTTCTCTCTGAGTTCTAATTATTGCAACTTAATGCTACTACTTTATTTTTCACTTGTGCCTTGATCTAAAGTAACCTCTTTTGCTCTGTTTTCAGTCTATTCTTTTGCACTTAAATGCTATGAAAAGTAGATTTTTTAAAATGTTTTATGTTAGTCTCTAAAATTCACTACATGTAAATGTAAATATCATAGTTAAAAATGAATTATTCCATAAAGGGAAAATATCTGTATTTTAGAGTTAGGTGTAAAATACACAGTATTTTCTCACAAATCCTTGGGTAAAGGCAAGGCAGAGCAGGAAGGAGAAGCCTATGAACTTGTATTAGCAACTACCACTCCCAGTTTTATATGGCATGGCTTATTTAGCTCTCTCCTTCAATTTGCAGTTCTTGAAAAAATATTTTACTTAAACTTTTCTCCACAGCATATATTAAGAAGTCAAAAAGACAGAAAACATAACATATTATAATAAAAAAAAATTCAGTGTTTTTTTTTCCAGGAACACATTTCCAGGAACAATCTGACCTTATTTCAAGAGTGGATCCTCCCAGTGTAATACTGAGACCTCTTCCTCTCCTTAAATATGTTCTTATTTGGATGAGTTAACAAATTTTACATTCACTGATGAAGAAGGAAAAAATGTCAAGAAAGCATATTCTGTTTCATTCGTGATAATATCCAATCTAAATCTGATTAGAAAGTTGCTGCACATTATTGAATTTTTAAAATATACAGTTGAGTCATTTAACAGTGAACTAGGCAAGTGCCTAGATAGATATACATAGAAAGATAGACAGATGATAGATATAGATAGAGAGATTAGATGATAGATAGATAGATAGATAGATAGATAGATAGATAGATAGATAGATCGATCTTGTGAGCCAGTTATTGTATTTAAAAAATTTCTTACAAAACATTTGAGGTCACAGATAATGCTGTCTTCTTTCAGAGAGGATCATCATTTGTTCCTGAAAGATACACGTGGGCATTAGCAATTCAGGTATTGACATTATCTAGGCTGACAGGATAATTTGTACTCAGCCATAGATTACGTGAATGTTGGTTTTCTTCAGGTTTATCCTTATTTCTAGAATCCAACCCTTTGGATCCCAAACCCAACACCAGGTTTTATCAGATCCCCCATCTTTCTTGACCATGCATTTCAATTTTTGTGCTCCTAATCCACAAGGCTGTCAAAAAGTACTCTCAGCCACATTTATTAGATTGGCAATCATTGCAGGTAAAAGCTGAGCTTCCGTTTTTTAAACACTGGTGTCCCACATATCAGATTAGTAATTCTTACCATCTTGTCAGCTCTCCAATGCCATTCAACAAAAATTTCATCCAACTTTTCTTTTTTTTTTTAAGATTTTATTTATTTATTTGACAGAGAGAAACACAACAAGAGAGGGAACATAAGCAGGGCAAGTGAGAGTGGCAGAAGCAGACTTCTCGCCAAGCAGGGAGCCCGATGTGGGGCTCGATTCCAGTACTCCAGGATCATGACCTGAGCCCAAGGCAGATGCTTAACGATTGAGCCACCCAGGTGCCCCTCATCCAACTTTTCTATATGCCCTCCTTGGAAGAATTGAAGCACACTACCTAGATCACCATTACATTTGTACTTTTAAAATATTTTCTGTATTTTTAAATTTCCAACAATGAACATGAATTACTTGTATGATCAGGCCATGAAAAATATCATTCATTTATTTGTTGTTTTTAAGTAGTATGTGAACCTTTACATGACAGTAAATTTAAAATATTTTTCTATACACTTATCTGTAGTGACCATGCTTTTCATATTCAGTAACTTACATAGTTGGCAGAAAACATGCAATGTGGGCTCTTGTTCAAGAAAAGGAGTTTAATCTATTGCTCTTCTCTATAGTCACCAGTAGGCATACCCCAATGTAGAAGTTGAGCTGCATGAAATGCTGAAAGTTATTAATAATTAAAGATCTATTCACTGTCCACTCCAATCTATTCTCTATAATTCAGCCAAAGTAAAAGTTCTAAAATCAAAAACTAATTGGGTTGTTAGCTTGCTTGAAACCCTAAAAAGTCTTCTCCCTCCCTCTCAATGGAAAAAATCCAAATTTCTGAGCAGAACTTACACGGCGACTCTACTCTTGCTTCGTATATTCTTACCCTCCCACTCTATGTCAGCAGAGAGACATAGAACTATGGAGAGTGTCCCCAGCTCACCATTCTCTTTTGCTCCTGACTCTTTACCCACTCCTGCCAGCAAGGATATGGCAGCAGCAAGCACAGCTCTCTTGGACCTAAAAAGCAAAAGGCATTTGCTGAGAGCATCACTCAAGCCTCTTATCTCTAGATTTTTATGAGAAATAAATCCATGCCTATCCTGTTTAAGTCACTATACTGTGAAGTCCATTTATTACCAATATTAAATAGTATTTCTAAATAAGAGAAACCTTTAACCCCACACTTTCTCATTCCCCAGGCTTCCAATGATCTGTTGCTTCTCCCAGGAACTGTTCCCTGTTTCCTCATGCAGGTTAGGTTCCTCTTGCAGTAACGCCATCACAGGGTGTACCACTTGTATTAAAACTGTCCACTTACTTGTCTATCTGCAACACTAAGTTGAAATTCCTAAGGCTGTGCTTTTTCATCTTTGTTTCTCGGTACAAACCACAGGGCCTGGCACATAATAAACACTATAAATACATTTTGAATTAATGCAAGAGCAAGGAAGGATTATAAAGCCTAACTCCACATTATCAAGAATCTATGAAAAGTGATTATAGGATGAGTACACTTGAAATTTCCCATTTTTATTTATAGACAAATACAGGTGGGGAGTTTTGGAGAATTATACCTCCTTGGTCACCGGTTTAAAATTGGAGTTTACAATAAACTACACAATGGCATATACAATATGATTTAGTTTCTTCATTCTTCCTCTACCCTACTTCCACATATCTTGGCCTCTAGACAATCTGATATATACAACCATTAGATTCATTCCTTTGAGCTAAAACAGGGTTCTCTGAAAAGACTGCTGAAATGCAAGTATGTTTAGAGACTTCATTAGCACACATATGCCCCTTCATAGGGATCAAATTACCAAAATGCATAGAAGACATCAGAGCCCTAAGGAAATGAGCAGAGAGCTGGATGACTTTGATAAGAAGGAGAGACTGGGACGAATGATACATAAAGAGGGAAGGTCTGTACCATATCTGCACCGAAGTCTGTGTTAAAGGTGTGAAGAGGGCACAGAGCATTAGGAAGAACTGGCTCCCACTGGGACAGGCGGGGAGCTAGTAGACTAACCAGACACGCTGTATTACTTATTATTTGTCCTGAGAGATTACATGATGGGTTTCTGCTATTGTTTTCCTTGGGTAGAATTTACTCAAATGGTTGGATTATATTCACATAGCCAGTAGCTCATAGTTTCTTTGTGGGAGGCATTTGTCTTAAAAAGGAATCTTCATTTTTAGGCCCAAATAGGCATGTCCCAGTGGCCTCCCGAGATCGAAGGGAGAAATCATTCAAGTCCTTAGTTGAAGAGAGAAAACCAAATACAGGTTATGATATATCCCAGGGAATCCCCTGGGGGCTTCTCCTGATTCTGCTCTCCTATGATGACACTTTCAACAGGAACAGAAACTCACGCCAAACTTAATGCATTTTTATGACCAGAATTGAAACAAGAATGGCAAATGTCTCTTATTCTTTTATACTGGGTCATGACTGTAATCTCATGGCCCTGCTCAGATGTCAACCTCTTGACTGGAAGGGCAGGTAGATGATACAAGAGTTCATTCTTGTTCCACCTCCAATTTGTTCACTGCAAAGTGAAGAGGGGTGTCTCCATCATAAAACAAGGCATGTGCCTCTCTTTTTGCATTTGACTCCCAATGTGGGCAGTAAAGTGGATGGAGTTGACCTTCCCATGCTTTAATCTATCTGTCAAGTTATTTCTAGAGCTTTGGGTCCTGCTGTGTATGTGTGTGCATGCACACACACACTCCAATAGCAATCGCAATCATATTTAGTCCGTAAGTATGCTATTTGTCAAATGCAGCTCTCCTGGGGCTTAAAGTAAATAGCATCTCCAAAGCCTGGTTTATATGTACCCTAATCTGAAACCTTATTCTGAATAATTAACTAAAGAAAAATTTAAGTAAACTTATTATAGATACCAGATACAATGCCACATATTATTTTTTCGAGATGAGGGATTGTGTAAATCTATGGAATTAATTAATAATCCCTAATTTCATGCAAATTGGCACATTTTGGGATGAAAGGTTCGTGGCATTGGGGTTCTTAACACTTCTGTGTCACAAAAGCAGTTTTAGAGCTATGGGCACTTTCTCCAAAATTATAAACATACCCAGACAACTTTTGTATTATATCAAGGGTTTTAGTTAATAATAATTTGTATTCTAATGGTAACCACATATTTTCCAAAAATTTGATTTTACTCCTAGTCAAATCCTGTCAACAATGACTTTATAGTTTAAGTTCTTTCTTTTATCCTCGGACTTTAATGTTCTGGATATTGTTTGAAAAAAAACATAGAAATGACCACTTTCTTTTTTTTTTTAGACTTTTTAAATTTATTTATTTGACATAGAGAGAGATCACAAGTAGGCAGAGAGGCAGGCAGAGAGAGAGGAGGAAGCAGGCTCCCTGCTGAGCAGAGAGCCCAAAGCAAGCCACGATCCGGACCCCGAGATCATAACCTGAGCTGAAGGCAGAGGCTTTAATCCACTGAGCCACCCAGGCGCCCAGAAATGACCACTTTCTTGATATAAAAATGCTCACACATAGCTATGAATGGATAAAAAAACAATGAATAAAGGGTTATAATCTACACTATCATTTGTTATCAAGCCATAGTCTGAACATCAATATACATATAAGAATTATAATTGATTTCTCAAGTATGTTTTTGTGTTCTTAGTCAAAACAGGGTTTCTCACAGACTATTCAGGAAACTTCTAGAATCTTTTCCTCAGAGGTTCTGATCCATTTTGTTAAAAACATTTCAGATGACTGGGCTGTAACCCGGGGATCTTCTATTACATGGATCACATCCTTTTGGGGACACATTACAGAGAGTGAGCACCATACTGCTAGTCCTAAGAATCTGAGCCTTCCATTGCTCAGATATGCAAATATTGCCTCTTATCAAGAAACAGAAGAGAGAAATACATGATATCACATCATAGGCAAAAATGTCAGTATGCCTTCATGATTACTAAAACAAAAAGCCTACCTAACCAAGATCTCTGGGCCTCCTTCCTCATTCACTGGACAGGGATTTATAGAGCATCTCTTCAGCATAAGGTCCTAAGCTAAATCTCTATAGCACTTGCAGTCTTGCAAATCCAAGCAGAATTCCCTGGTGAGCTCAGTCTGGTTGGCATCAGATGGGAATTACAGCCAAGTGAATTCTCCTTATTGTAACCTTATTATCTCTCTCTCGCTCCATCTATCTCTCCTGAGCTGTGCATGGTTGGGCCTTATGGAAAGTTATCATTTGGATGCAAAACAATTATCCTAAACAGTTAGCCAGAGTGGTCTGGACACACAGATTTATCTTCCCTCTCCTTCAGTGAAGAACATCTATCTTCCATGACCTCTTGATTACTGAAGCCTTCAAAATATATTCTTTGGTCTGTGACACTGTGCTCAGTGCTGGGCTGAGCATTAAATATCACCCTCTATGATTAATTGGAAGTTAATTAAATCTATCACTGAAACAATAGGAAGGCAATGAGCTATGTAATCATTGCAATAGTAAATGAAATGATGTACAGGTCTCTCCATCTCGCTTATTGACAATGATGGAGGGGTGGCAGGCTTCAGATGCCTGGTGAGGCTTGCTGCCTGACCTCACAGGCAGCTCTAACTTTCACAGAGCCCAGGGACAAGGCAACTAAAAGCATGTTCTGACCACTTCTGCTGAATGAGGGAACCCTTCTTCCTGAGGCCTCCAAAGTATCCTTATCAAGGTTTTTCTGTCTTCAATAATCAGTGAGATAAGGTATGGGAATGGCTGAATGGGCCAAGCAAAAACTAGTTATTACCAGTTCGGAACAGCTCAAATTTCAGGGCTTTAGATTTCAGGGGGCCCTTCAAATACAATGAATAGAATGTACATCTACTGAACACTGAATGCTTTTGTCTACATTTAAAACTTCAGAATTTTTAAAGTGCTTTCACAGACCTGACACTTTTAGGACCTCAGAGGCCCTCATAAGGTGATAGAACTGTGGAACAGAGAGGTGAAGTGGCTTGCCTGAGTTTCCATAACTGGTTAGTGACAGACATGGGGAACGCTAATTGGACACTAAAATGACAGACTCAGGCCTAGCCAAATCCTTAGTTCCTGTTTCCAAACTTGACTCAATTTGTGGATGTGAGGATATAGGAGCCATGAGGTTTGGAAAGGTAACCTAAGTGGCCAGACTGCCAAAAGTCCTCTGGGATCCAGATTGGCATACTTCAGCATTTGGTATGAATATCAATTTTTATCACAGGAAAGCCAGCCAGATATTAATTTAGTTCAGTCTGCATGGGTTGCCATGACAAAATACCATACACTGAGTGGTTTAAACAACAGAATTTATTTCTCACAGTTCGAGGGGGTTGGAAGTCCAAGACCAAGGTGACAGCAAGATTGTGTTCTAAGGAGAGTTCCTTTCTTAACTTGCAGAGAGCTGCCTTTTCTCTGTGTCCTCACATGGTAATGAGAGAGAAATCAAGAGAGAACGATTTCTAGGAAATTGTTCTGGGAATGCTCCAATCCCTTCAGATTAGGGCCCAACTCTTAGGAACTCATTTAACCTTCATTACCTCCTAAGGAGTTGATCTCCAGATACAGTTACATTAGGGGTAGGTTTTCAACATATAAATTTTAGGGGGACACAGTTCAGCCCATAGCATAATTTGAAAAATAGCATATTTTTTTAAAGATTTTATTTATTTATTTGACAGAGAGAAACACAGCCAGAGAGGGAACACAAGCAGAGGGACTGAGAGAGGGAGAAGGAGGCTTCCCGCCGAGCAGGAAGCCCAATGTGGGGCTCGATCCCGGGTCTCCAGGATCATGACCTAAGCCAAAAGCAGTCGCTTAATCAACTGAGCCACCCAGGTGCTCCAAAAAATAGCATATATTTTTAAATTATCACTCAAAAAGTATAAATTAGGATAACCTCTTTAAACTCTAGTCACCCAATATTTTAATTTCCTTTTTTTTTTTTTTTGTCATTAGGTAGAAAAGCATTTTTAGTCCTAGAATTAACTTGGGAACCGCTCTTCCCTTCTTTCCCTTCCATCCATCCTCCTTCCTAATGGGACATGGTCCAAGTCCTGGTGTCATGCCTCTTCAATTTGAGGAGGCTTGGCCTTGGAGGAAGTCCATCCCTATCTTCTTAGATACACACTGGGTATCAGGGGAAAGAAGATAGTTATCAATGTGTCATGGTTCTCACAGACCCAAGGGACCTTTAAAAAGACTAAGGCACTTTTGGGGGATCAATTGAAAACAAATTAATTAAATGAAGATCCCTTATCACAGTATTGAAGTTTAATATTATTTGCTTGAAAGGTGTTCAGGTGAACTTCTTATCAATGGTAGTCAGAAAAGAGATGCATCCCCTAAAGGCATTTTTCTTTCTCTTTCTTTCTCTCCTGCTGACACACAATCAGGCCCATCTGCCTAACATTGTCTAAGGGAATATCCAGGGCTTTAAGAAATACCACTTTGAACCTGAGTACAGTTTGGTCCTACACCAGCCCTCCCAGGAAAATTACTGGCTCACATGTAGTAAAATGGCTATACAGAAAGCATATCAAAGTCCATTCAAAAAGAGGTTCTAGAGAAGCAAGGGGTGAGCACATCCTCCCTCAGGGCTTTTGCATTTACTCTTTCTGCTTGGAGCAAGCTTTCCTCAAATACCTGGATAGCTCCTGTCTTTACCTCCTTCAGGCCTTTGCTCAAAAGTTCTCTGGTCAAGTTGGGCTTTCTCTGGCCATATTATCAAAATGTTGCCTCATTTCAGCTGACTTCAAACATGTTACCTTACTTTATTTTTCCTCCAGAATACTAATTACTACTTAATATTATGTTCTTCATTTACTTAGTTTCTATCTTCCCTCCTAAACTATCAACTCTAAGAGGTCAGGAGCTTTGCCTATTTTCTTCTGTATCTTGAAGCCTTGCACACAGCATGGCGCATATCAGGGAATGAATGAATGAATGAATGAATGGACTTAAGAGCTAAAGGAAGGCCACCTGATAGGTCAACATCACAAGGTCAAGCTAGCTGTGGAAGCAGAGGACATAAGAGAAGTATCTGAGATGTATTATAAGCTGTACCTTTCAGGCTACTAGCTTAACCTTCCTGGACCAAAGTCTACTTATCTTTAGTGAGTGATGTTTGAAATACATTTTTTTCAGCTCTAACATTCGATGAGCTATGGTATGAATTTTAAAATGATGATATAACATGCTGCCAGTCTCAGGAATCCTGATCTTGAACCTGCTGGGACAGGTCAGGCAGAGACAGTTAGAATAGGTGTTTCATGACTATTTTTTGAGGTCCAGATTTTTTTAAAGCTGAAGAGCCAGTTTGAGCTATCCCAATTTCTGCAACATAGTGGTGACTACAATTTGATGCTGCTATTTTTATTGTGAGTCTAACCCTTTGTCCTTCCCAGATATTCAACTTCTTAGTCTTAGTCTGTAAAAGCAAAAACAGTGATTTTGCCATAAATTAGGCAAATGAAGTTCATTCTAAAATTCTATTCTTTTTAAAAAATGAACAGTATTAAAAAGAGAAAAAATTGAACAAAGAACTTCCCTGGAAATATTTTACCTGGTGAAAATGGTATCAAAAGATAAATATGTATGGCACATTTTAGCTCAAGGAGTACCTTGGGCTAATAAGAGTATAATTATGTTGTTGATGTCACTTCCGGTCATGACTTGGAGTATTATAGCCAAAGAGAATATTATTAAAATGATTGGAGAAGTTTTTGTTTACTTATTTAGCCTATTCACTTAAAGACTCCCGGCAAATGTACAAAATACTCATTTGAATTGCAAATTGAACCCATCAGCTAAAGTTATGAATTTTTTAAAGCCAGAGTTAGAAACCCAGGCTATTAATTCATAAATAGTCTTCTGTAGAGTATATGAATTAGCCTATCACAAAGATAATGACATAACATTATTGAACAACATAAAATAACTTCCTTTTATTTTCCCATAACGTCTGAGTTCCAGGTTTCCTGGCTCTCTCATAATGCCTGATGGTGCCACAGGGCAAATACGTGTGAATTGCAGTTGCAATATGAAAAGTGACTCCGGAAAAGGCGTGTTGGGGCTTTCAAGCTGATTCCCTGTCAATAGCCTCTACATCAAACCGCCTCAATGTCTAGGTCAAGCAATGCTTTTCATAGATGATGGCGCTGTCAGGTCAACACAAGATCTGAACACTGAGATGTGTGTAGTTGATCTCTTACATCAGTCCCAGTTACAATGATCTCCTTGGGATGAGCTGGGAGGTGCAAGGAGGGAGGAACTGACCTTACATTACTTTAATGTGAGTATGTAGGATCATGACGGCCTTTCACAGAGAAATGGAACACTTGAGGATTGATTCTAGGATTGAACTGTGAGAAATGGATGTTTCCAGTCTGCCCTATCTCTTGGTGCTATGACAAGACTCAGAGGTTTGAACTGACAAAAGCATAGGAATTAGAGAAGCTATTATGTAAGTACACATAACTTCCTCAAAATAACTAGAGGGAAAACAGACACATTTGCCCATGTCCAAAGCAAATCTTGCAGCCTCAAGGGTAAAACAAACCTCTGCAGTCTCCACAGTCCATTCAGTTAAAACAAAATGATCATGCTATTTGCAGTTGTGTAGCCTCTGAAATAAATAAAGGGGTAAAGAGGAGAAGATTGCATTTTCCACTTTCAGAAGGACAAATGAACATCCTGTTGCACATAGTAGGAATCCAAAACAATTTGAGTCATCATTTTTACAATGGTATTTGTTTTGAGATCTTGGTCTTGGGTCTAAGGTTGAATTCATTTTATCTCAGGATAACCAACTGAAAAGTAGAAATTTGGGTTAAACAACATTTTTTTTTCTGTTTGATGCCAAATAATTAACATGAATGGATTATTTGACCAGATTTACACTGGCATTTAATGCCATATTGACATAGCCATAATCTCCTATCTTGATTTTTCTATTAAGAAAATAAAGATAACAAATAAAGATGTCCAGGCTTCCTTTTAGCTATACAACATTGATGAGACCTATAATCACTTTCAACCTTCATACTTTTTACAGACATTAATTTTCTCAGATATTAAAAAGTAAAAGAAGGTGATTAAGAGAAAGGGCTTCGATGGCAGCCAGCTCTGAGTTCATACTCATGACATGCCACAAATTAGATATATATAGCCTTCTGCAAGCTACTTATCCTATTGGAGTCTCAGTTCCTTCATCTCTAATATGGGATGATAATATAGGGACATCATAGGGTTGCAGTGAGAAATAAGATAATGCAAAGAAAACACTTAGCATGGTGCTGGGAACATAATGAAGGCTCAGAAAATGTTAACTATTTTAATTTAAAAAGGCATTTAAAGGAGAAAATCAAAACAAAAAATATCATCTTCAAGTACTGTTTCATAAGTTTGCATTTCAAGTTGGGAAGAGAAATTATAGTCAAAGAAACTGTCATTGAATACATACATTTGCATGGAAAGTCATTATTTTCAGAAAATGAAAGAACAAAGATCTATAAAATTGTCCTTCTATGAAAACATCAGCCAATGAAAGCTTCCTCAGCGTGTCTCACTTCAATCTCAGTCAGGAGAAATTATAAATGCCCAATTGTGGGAAGTATGAAAGGGATGAACCTTCCTGTTCCCAAGGAAGTTAACTAAGAGCATTAAAATTCCTTCACAGAGGCCCCTCTTCTCAAGAGCCAACTGAACATACTTTTAGATCCTGCCATCAGGGTGATGCTTGCAATGCAAAAACTCCAGGATCACAAAGCAAGTACTTTTTTTGTTTTGTGTTATTTTGTTGTATTATTTTGCTTTGCATTCCAGTGTAATGAGTAAATCAGACCAAATACAATCTCATTGGGAATTTTTAAATCTCCCTACCATTCAAGGCATTGCTTCTGGGAATGGCTCCATAGACATACTGTCTCACTCTAGGCCCACTGGCTTTTAACCCATTATATCAGTATTTATGGCATGTTGGCATCAGGCATGCTCAGTGGGTAAGTGGGAGAGCTGGGTCGGCTGAAAGCACTCTCAGGGACTCTCTGTGTTCAGATGTTTTCTGCAACATTTAGAGCCAACAAATAGAATACTTGATTTAACAAACCTCTTATTTTAAAATTATGACTCTCTCATTTTGTGTCTAAAATCAAGCAAAGTCTGATATGGGCTTTCCTTACATTCTGATGGGGCACAAAGTTGGAATCAGGAAGAGACCCAGATTCAAATTCTGACTCTTTGCACTGAATGCATAGCTGTATGCACTAGGCATGTGATTTATCTCTCTGAGCCTCAGTTTCCTGAGATTCTAATATATATAAAGTGATTAGAATGGAGCATAGTTAGAGCAAACACTGAAGAAATATTTGTTTCTCCTACCATATTACTACTATTCAATCTAAAAAGGAAAAAAATCAACTCATCTAACCCATTCACAAAGCTGGTCCCTAGTAAGACTTATATGGCTTATTATTTTTTTCAGGTTGGTCTTAATTAAAAAGGTTCTTGTCTTAGAGATAGTACTCAGAGACTGGTCCAAGGAAGAACCAAAGAGATTTACTCTCAAAATCATCTTTATAGCTTCATCACCATAATACCTAAGCATTCATGTGGACAACATCATTTCATCATAAATGAGAAGGTCGTACTATTGAACTGTAATCCATCCATTGATTTATGGTCCCAAGTTCCTCCAAGGATTTTCACAAATGCCTGTGACGTTTCCTAGTGCTGGACTTTGCATTTGGATCTGTGATTTAGATGACAGATGTGTGAAATCATATGTAGCCAGACAAATCCCGGGTGATAACACATTTCAGGGGGCTCAAGCAGTGATGGATTAAGGCCCAATCAACCAGATCAGCTAATCTGAGCCCTCCTCAGTGACATTGGCCCTGATGCTTTAAAGGAGCACCCCCAAATAAATTACTTTCCAGAAATAATACTTTCTGCTCTGCATCTGATCTTAAAGTATTTTTTTTTCCACAATAAGTTCCAATACCACTGGAGAAGCCCTGCCTATTTCTGGAGAATTGATTATTATGTCTGGGATTAACATTTGCTTTATTGACTGGTTAACTTTACTTTTAAAATCTAGTATTCCAAGTAAAAATGGGATTATTACTATGGACAGTTTAACTCATGATAACCATTTTTGAAAGTCTGACAAATGCAGAAGCTGCAAAGCCAAGGACTTAATAATGGCTTCTTAGATGTTAGAGAGTTCATTCCAAAGAAACCCAGAAACTCACATCCCGATGATACATAAAATGAAGACTTTCCTAGGAAGAAGGTAATATAAGAATTTGACACTGAATCCTTTCTTAACAGTGAGCCTTATGGCACCATGTATAGGCTTACTTTCGAAATAGATTATCTCACATATATTTTTATGGAAATAGGAAGGAGACAAGAAAAATCACACTTTGGCAGAGCAGTAAAGAAGTCTAACACAAGATAAAGAGCTATACTAAAAGAAAAGGAAGGAGAGTTCTGAACCCCTCTAAAAGGATCTCTCTAAGGCTATGTGAAGCTCAAGGATCACCTCAAGAGTATGCCTATTTAATTTCATAAAAGGCAGATTTGAATGCTTTACTATTCTCTCACTTCTCTGGGCTTCTTGCTTGATTTTTGCTCTCAGAATTAACTTTAGACACTTTTTTTTCTCTTTGATTGTTGTTTACAGTGTTACCCAAAATAGCTCCCTTCAAGCCCCACAGTATGTCAGCTACAGGCCTTGGATCACCAAGAAATCATCTGTAGTAAGAACCTGATGTCATTCATTATGTTGTGTAGACTGAGAAGCAAATACACAAGTGTATATGCCTCTATCTTTGATTTTACCTGTTTTATTTGTTCCCTTACCTTTCTTTTCTACCCTGAAACTTTCCTATCTATTGTCTTTTGGACTCCCTTAATGCTGACACTACTCAGCATGATAGTCTAGTAGTTCACCAATCTAAATCCCCTTTTAAAATGGGCCTGCCTCCTAGCAATTTATTTTCTTTGCTGAAGTGCATTAAAACAAGCTTTTAGTAGGATGTTTCAAACAGTAGAACCCAACCTCAATAGCTGCATTGCACCCTTCTTCCCTCATTCACTCCTGACACTAAATCAAAACAAAGCAAAAACAAAAACCAGTCAGTAGTGTAGGTATGAAACTGAATCCTGGCCAATATACTCAAAAGCAATCAGAGTGAACTAAACAGAAATCTGGAAAGGCCAAGAACACAAAGCATTCTCATCCACTTTGTCAATTTTGCTTCTATTTGCAGGACCCTCTCTTTGTGGATTTCTTGTAATTTATATGAAGACAGATGCATGTATTCTTCTGAGACAATATTAGGAAGAAAAAGTAAGTAGTGACTAGGAGCAAGAGTAATAATGTGAAGGGAACAAAGGTAAGATTTGTAAGTCAAGAACTACTCAGATTAATTTGAGGGGAAATATTATCTTCTGATCCAAGGATCTGCAAACTATAGCCCAAGGGCCAAATCTAGCCTGCCACCTTTTCCATACACATTGATCTACTTGTTGTCTCTAGGATTTAATAATGGCTTAAGTGAGCCATTGTGACATCAAGAGTATGGCACACAGAACCTAAAATATTTACCATCTGGCCCTTCAGAGAAAAATTTTGTCTATCTCTAATTTTCAGAAGATGACATATAATATTTAAAAATTAAGCTACATTTGCACACTTGACTCTCTAGTAATCTTTGAAAAATTACACACTGAAATGTATGTATCTATGTTTAATATGGGAAAGAACATGTGTGTTGGGGGTGGGGGTACCTGCACATGCATTTGGGGAGGTGTCCTAAAGTGAAATATAAAAACAAGTTTGCTAAGACAGCTTCTTGAATACTCAGAGGTTTAGCATACTTAGGGATACAATAGCATAATAATGGAAAGATTCAACTTGAAACCAAGAGCTAGAAGATAGAGTCCCAGTTGTATCACTTTGGACAAGTCATTTAACCTCCTCTTCTTCACCTGTAGAGTAGGAACTCTGATGTGCCTGCCTCCCAAGGTTGTATCAATCAAATGGAATTATCTCTGTGTATATAAATCCTTTACTGAGCCATAAATTACAAAAATATAAGTTGCTGTTATTGTGCATTGCCCAGAATACTTTCCATGTACATGATATTCTCAGCAAGGATATCACACTGAACTGATCCATGTGGTCACACCTTTTCTGTAACATCATTGCCTTCCCCATCCCACCCCCATGAGCTCTCTATATTGCATCAAAGCACCATTTCAAAGAAAGCATCACTTCAAATTAAGAAATCTAAAACCAAGCCTCAACACATAAAATGCTCAGTCCAGGTCCACATCTGGAGGAGTAATTTCAAAATCATCTTTATAGAAGTTTGTCATTTTCTCCCACCTACCATTTGCAGTTCATCTCATGGCATTTCTACACCTGACATTTCCTCCCTTAGCTACAGCTTCGTTTGTACCTGTCCCCCTTCACTCCTTCTCTCCCCACTGTCCCCTTTCAATTCCACCCCAGTCCCCTTTGATCCTTGTCTCATTTCTAATTCTGAAAGCCCTTTGAGAAAGGGGGAGGGGAGGAAAACAAAAGGTTAATTTTCTCCAGCCTGCCCAGGCCGACTTAATGTAACAGAAGGCAGCAAATTGTATTGATTTAGTGACATGCAACTGTCCAGAAAGAGCTATTTATACATTATTCAGGACAAACACTGTCATAATGGACAAACAGCAGCAGCATCTGGGATGTTAATGTCTACAAATAAGATTATTCTTTGAAAGGATTAGGATGAAGCATTTTGTGTAATTAGATTTCTCCGTTTCAGGAATGAATTGCCTTTTAGCAGTAAAAGCTGTCACTGAGGGAGCCATTAGCTCCTTATAACTGAATTAAATGCATAATTAGTGACATGATCACATTAGGATTTGTTTCATTTTTAACTAATCTGAAGGGGGAGGGGAGGGGAAGCACTGGGGAGTGGAGGCGGTGCCATTTCCAGGTCACTGCGGCCTTCCTCAGCTGGGATAGGCCTCAGCTGGCGCGCTGAAGTTGGTAAAAGTCAGGCGTGTGTGAATCAGAGCCCAGGCCTCGCCACGGCGACGGCCGGGCTATTCATCACTGGGTGGTGGGTGACAGTGACTGATGGGCTAGGCCCAGGCCTGGCACTTCACCAGTGCAAGAATCATACGAGCCAGGGAGCAGAATGACAGCTGGAGCGCTGTGTCAAGTGGTGGAGAGACCAGAGCTATTAATAATGTGTGCCACATGATCTCGTCCGCGAGAAAACAATGACTTAGACATTGGTGAGAATAAAGATTTTACATTTAGTCCAGGGGTGACTCTTCTCCTTGGCACTTGTAGAATAAATCGCTATGCAATCAGCATGTATGAAAATCAGGCAATGCATATATTAGAGCCCAGCCAGTGAAGGAAGGGACATAGGTGGGGATTTAAAAATCCATGCATTGGCTATATATTCTGTTAATCCCATGCTCCTGACATTTCTGCAAATGCCTTGAGGTAGCAGGAGAGAATAAGTAAGAAGACAATGAGGAGGGCTTTTTCGTTTGCTCATTCATTTGATCCTTCTGCACTTTGCTGAAAGTCTACTGCCCTCCGGTGCAGCTTTAGAGACTGGAAGAGGAATGAAGAGGTACAGGGCATTGTCTCTGCCCTCAAGGAGCTTAACAGATTTTAAAGGGACTGACTTAGTTCACTCAGCATAATAAGCCAATCAGAGAAAGACAATTATTATATGGTTTCATTCATATGTGGAATATAAGAAACAAGGCAGAAGATCCTCGAGAAAAGGAGGGAAAACAGAATGGAGAATCATCAGAGAGGGAGACAATCCATTAGAGACTCTCAACTCTAGGAAACAAACTGAGGGTTGCTGGATGGGATGTGAGTGGGGGGATGTGGTAATTGGGTGATGGGCATTAAGGAGGGCACGTGATGGAATGAGCACTAGGTGTTATATGCAACTGATGAATTACTGAACACTACATCTGAAACTAATAGGTTGGCTAATTGACTTTAAATTATAAAGAAAAGAAAATTTTTTATCATTAAAAAAAAAAAAGAATTCAAAGGGGGCTGAGACACCAAGTGTATGTTGTTGGAATACACTGAAAATTTATTTACTTTGGAGGACTTCTAATTTTGTTTCTTAGTCTGAAGGTTACGTTGAGAAGAAATGAGCAGAATAACAATGGAAGCTTGGTAAAAATGCTTCCATTCAAATTGCTTGATATTATACAAGACTTACCTCAGTAAAGGCAGCACTAGTTAATGGTAACCTGGGGGTGATTGCAGTCATTGAGTTTGTAGAGAAGGAACTCCCTCCTGGCTTGGACTCCCTCTCTATTACTAGGGGGACTGGCAGTTGTTGGGTATTAGGTTCCAGATGGTTTCAAGTTTCTGGCTATAGTGATGGAAGCTTCTCCAAGAAACAGAGCAACTAAAATGCTCCAATCCTTCCAAGATTCCTCCCTTCTTCCCCACCACCGAAGCCGATACAATAACTTCATTTAGGGATCCATGATGGCCAGGACTTACTGGCCCACAGTCATCTTTTGATAGTGTTCATCTTGAAGCCAATAGAAAAATTAGAATCCAACAATTAGATAAAACCCTTTTAGACCTAAATCCTCAGGATTTTGTGATTAAAATGCACTGTTACAGGTGACCAACATAAAACAAACAAACAAAAAAAATGTGCTGTTACAGAAAGAAAGATTTTAGCTCATGGTTGGTAAACATAGTTGCAAGGAAATGTCCCTGGCAACCATGATGATTCGGTGAGATGTTCTTTGTGCTTTCCTAAGGTATGGCTTGAGTTCTATTAAGCTTCTATTAACCTGTGCTATACCAGAGACAGATCATGCCAAATCACTTTAACTAATGGCTCAGCAAAAATCAACGAAAGAGAAGTAGAAATTCTTATTTCCTAAAGTTACCATTTGATAGAACTTAACTTTTAAAACAGACTTTTGTGAATTAGTTGAGAAAATATAGAGCTTTCATGATGTTATGCCTAGAAAATGTATGTAAAAATTCACATATAACCTTTATATATTGGTGAGCATTAAGATTTCCTGTTCTTTGAAGCAAATATTGACCTTGACTTCACCTCGGTCAATATTTACCTCTCAGGTCAATAGATCTTGATGTTCACCTCAACAGAAGTCAATATCTACTTATTATCTCATTTCTATCTGTCAGGTAGCAGTGTGTAATCAGTAATGTGAATTTTCTTCCCTTATGCATTTCCTGAGGTTAAGATGGGATTAATTTTGGACCTTATGCTTTCCATTTGCTAAATACCTTCTTCCCACAGGAGTGAATAGAAGTTTTGTACAGAATATTAACTATGTATTTTCATCTTCTTCCATGGTTTGGTCTCTGCTACCCATTCCAAATTAAGGTAGTACACGGGTAGAATAAAATATTTTCATATGAGACTTTCATTCATTTAAATGATATATTTTTTATTTATTTATTTATATTTATTATCCATCATATATCTGACACCAGGCTATATCTGGGTATATAGTTGGGATAGAGTAGACATATGGCCCATGCCCTCAGGAAGCTTACTGTCAAGTGCAGTACTTTCCAAATCCCAATTTGGAAGGATGTCAGGCAGGATATAGCAGCATCACTAGAATAGTGTTTAGGGTCTTTTCCTTTGTTTTTCTTTTTGCTGTTGTTGTGTTGTTTTTGTTTTCTTTTAGCAGAAGTATCATTTTTACAAAGAGCAGCCACATAACCAATGGTATGCTAGTGAGTAGGCTTTTACAGGAAAAAAGGGGGAAAGCCCCCAATTTGTTGCATTTTCTGACTTTCATGGTATAAATGCTCGCACCATGCCAATTTCAAGCTACCATTGTGAAGTCACTGGTTGTGAAGAGATGCACAGAATCACAAGCAAATTCACACCAGCTCCAGCAGAGAACTGCTACCATTTACCTACCATTATGTACCATTAACATTTTGCCCCTTGGGTTTCATATTGTTGCTTTATTCTCCTCCTTCTCTCCCATCTCCTCCTCCTTTTTCTTATTTCCTTTCTCTCTGCCTAATTTTTTGGGGACGGGGAGCTTTTTAAACACACAGATTCCAAAACCTCAAATCCATAGAGCTTCAGGGAGTTTCAGGATGTGCTCCACAGGTGATACAAATGCATGGCCATACTAAGCAACACTGGCCTAGTGTAGCAGACCTCATATAATTTCACTTATTCGTTTTTGAAATTTGGAACCTTAGAGATTCCACCTTGACCTTTATTCAAGGAAGAACCAGATGAATTTTCCTAGACTCTTTCACTATGCCATGGCACCCAGCCTTCTATCCACCTGGTTTCAATATTTCGTTTGGTAAAATCTATCCCTTGCCTGATCATTCCCTATAAAATCTGGTTTGAACTTTTCCCTCTTCACTCTGTCCATGTAGAAAAATTACTCCAAAAGGCTCTGTACCTACTTAGAGTAACAAGAATCTAACCATAAACTGGAAGTAGTACACAAGGGAATAAGATGTATTATGCTGTTCAAATGATCAAGGAATGCTTTTTAAGTCATTGATAAAGAACTTTAGATGGGCTTTGACATTTTTAATGCTTGTTAATTTACTCCTGGGAATGCTTTTGAAACTTCTGGATAAATTTAGCTGTTAGCCTCTGTCTTAATTTATATAGTTTCAGTAAGAGATCTATTTACCAGACAGCTCAAACTATAACTTTCCTCAAACTATAACTTTTGGTTGACAAAATTCAATTGTAGACTTTCTCTGTGAGAGCACTCAACCACAACTTAGTAATGTATGCACTGCAGTGGTGAAGCCACTGTCATGTGAAGCAGTGATGAGATGTACACATCTTTACCCTGCCAGGTGGATACATCCTTTGAATGTCAGGACTGGACCATGATATATACTCAAACTTCCTGGGAGGTATACTTGGGAACAGCATAGTTTTGAGGAAGCACAGAGGTTTATCATTCCAAAAGACTTGCTGGCAATCCACTTGTGTCACCTCAAAAAACATTATGTAGACTCTTTGAATCACCATTTCTTCATCAGTAAGATAAGAGCAATAATAATAATGCATGCCTCACATTTTTGTTGTGAATATTGAGATATCATTAAAAAATAACCTAACAAAGTCTTATGGATAAAAGGACTGTAATAGATCTTATTTCCCTTCCCTCTGCTTATTGCCACTGCAACTACCACCCAGACTGTGATCACACCAATGGCAATATTGCACATATATTTTAATGTATCACATATATGCACATATGAACTCATATACACACACAACATACAAATATATTTGTAAAGCAGGGACTAAAAAATGTAGAGTGATGAGGAAATGATGTGGTAATGATGACAATGCTGTAAAAAAGAGAGAAAAAAGAGGATGAATAGAAAGGGAAGCTTACTGCAACAAAAAAAAATCCTCTGTTTGTAATTGACAGAACAGATTCATTGCTTGGATGAAAAGGGTGTTATAAAGTCATTGGAATGGCTTAATATTGGAATAGCATAAGAAACAGAGCTCAATTTTTTTTTTTTTAGAAAAGTGGTTAATTCTATTTGTTCACGTGCAAAACATCAAGAGAATAAATATTTTCTCTAGGTAAAGACTGACTTTATGAGCATTTAAATCTCCAAGAAACAACCTAAAAAAAACTTCTTAAATAGTGAAACTAAGGATGGCCACTTGTGAACACTAACGAACTAAGGAACTATCAAGTCATTTTCACCCTAAACATTTCCTTACAGAAAGAACTAACATAGGAATGTAATTTTTATGAATGAAATTTAGATTCATTCAATACAATTTATACTTTCTAGAAACAGTCTAATATTTGTGTATACTCACTTGGCATGTAAAGTTTAGTATTAAGCGCCAAACTAAATTCTGCAAAGAAATTCCTTAAAACCTATAACTCTCAGAGATTCTTCTTCCATATACCCCGGGAGGGCTCTTTCTTTTCACAGAACTTCAACAACCTAACACGGTTGAGGTGTGTACAGAAATGATTTCAGTCTCATAATCTGATCTTCCAGTGGTTTGGGTGACTTGTTTCACTGAGGGAGGACTCAGGTATTATAGATATTTCTGCAAACTAACTGTTCTCCCTCCCTGCTTTGCTTCATTTACCTGGAGAGGTAAATAATAGCCACCACAGAATTTCCCAGCTACTTTTCATTGTCTTATTACTTTATTTTTCATCTAAGATGTACAATATAGAATTCAGTCACAAGAAAAACAGCCTCTAGTGGCAATGATACTCATTTCCAATAGATCTGTTAAGTCCAACACAGTTAAAATGGTGATCATTTCAGTTTTAAACTGACTGTGACGAAAATCAATAGATCTCTTTCACCTCTGAAAAACTGGGTACAGATCTGAATTTGCTCTCAAGTGAAATCAATTTGGTGGCCTCTTAACCCAGTGTCTGGGAACCACTGGTCCCCATCACACAATCACCCTGTTGCTTTTATTCAGCCTGGTTGCCTTTACTCTAGAGAGACAAGGGATCATAGGTGAGAGAAAAGCCAAGATGGAGTTGAGGATGAAAGTTGACTTAGAGGAAATCTGACAACTACCAGTCAGGTGACAGTAGTGCTTTATGAAAGTGGGTCAGCTTTGATGAGGAGGAGGTGGAAGGACAACAGATTCTGTAACTTGATGTCAAGATTCACATCGTCACATAGAGCTTTTCTCTTTCACTAATTTTTGGTATGATGCCCATTTCCTTTTCTCTTTTGAAACTAAAATGAAATTTACACTTAAAAATTCACAATGAAAGTAAAGCTAGTGTGGTTTTGATTTGAATTTCCCTGATAGCTAGTGACAGTGCATAAGGGGTAATATGGAAGACAGTAGAAGGAAGAAAGTAAATGGGAAGTAGGGTAATTCATGGAGAGAAACAAAACTTGAGAGACTTTGGACACAGAAACAAACTGAGGGACTTGGAGGGAGAGGGTGGGGGGATGGGAGAGCCTGGTGGTGGGTACTGAGGGCACCTATTGCATGGAGCACTGGGTGTGAGGCATGGGCAATGAATCTTGGAACACTGAAAAAATAAAATAAATTTAAAGTTTAAAAAAAAGAAAGTAAAGTTAGGTACAGAAAATTTTAAAAAATTAAGATTTATAAAATACTTTTTACAATTTGAAGTCTTCAAGAACCAAAAAGTTAAAAACACATCTCAAATCTAAATTCAACCAAGTTTTTATATGACAAACATGCTGACTTGGTTTGTTACTGATGTGTCAAGTAATATGTATATATTTTAAAATATAACATAGATCATATATATGATAATTCTTTTCTTTTGACAAAGTCATCAGCCGCTAACATCAATGTCAAAAAAGTAGATACTTTCAATTGGACCTTTCTTTGAAATATTTTAATCCATTTTAAAATTTAAGAATTCAGTTTTTCAATACAGTGAAGTGTTTAATTTCACTTCCTGTGAAAATTATGCTTTGGATTAATAGTCAACCAATAGCTAAACCAATAGAGATACTTATCTTTAATAACAATAAAATAGGAATTGAAACAGAGTTTTAATTTCAATTTTTCAGAACTCTCTTATTCATACTCAAAAGAAATTATTTTTATGGAAAGAGATGGAGGAGTAAGATGGCGGAGGAGTAGGAGATCTAGATATCATCAGGTCCCAGGAGTTCAGCTAGATATCTGGTTATCAAACCAGTCAGAATACCTACAAACTCAATAGGAGATCAAAGAGGATAAGAGCAGCAATTCTAAGAAGAGAAAAGTGAACCACGTTCTGGAAGGTAGGATGCATGGAGGAATGAATCGGAGGCAACATTTGGGAAGATGGACTGTGGGTGGAGGGGCTGGCTCCTGGCCAGTAGTAGAGCAGCAGAGCACAAAATCAGAACTTTTAGAAGTCTGCTCCACTAAGGGATTTGCCTCAGATGCTAAGCAGGGAGTGGAGCCCTCACTGGAACAGTGTGGTCTCAGGACCCACAGGGTCACAGAAGGACCTGGGGTAGCTGAGCATGGCAGAGCACCCAGATATGGGAGTGGGTAAGCTGGCTGCAGAGAAGGAGCTGAGGCATGGGCTCAGGCTTACTTTAAGCCATGATCCGTGATGCAGTGGGGCCACTGCTCTTTGATGACAGACCCACAAGCAGCAGATCCAGGGAGACTCCTCCTTTCTCTACCAGAAGGAGAAGTGCAGGAATGCACTGCAGGAATCTGCTGGGTTTGGAGACCCCAAACAGGGCCACACGCCAGAGATAGAAACATGGGATCACAGGCCAGTTGAGCATGAAGTGCAGACAGAGACCAGGGTGACAGGCGTGAATGACTACTTTTCTCTGAGGGTGCACTGAGGAGAGGGTGCCGCGCACTCAGCTCCTCTGGGCTGCAGACTGGGAGGCAGCCAACTTCATTCCCGACCTCCAGGGCTGTATGGAAAGCAAGCATTCAGGGAACAAAAGCTACAAGAGCAAAACCAAGCAGATTGTTTAGCCTGGTCCCTGGCAAGGGCGGTGCAATTCCACCTCTGTCAAAGACATTTGAGAATACAATACGACTTGTCGCTCTCCCAGATCAGCGAGAACAGCCAGCCAAGACCAAGTTCACTGATCAATGAGAACTGTGGAACTCTAGAGCTAGGGGAATGCCCCATGTAGAATTCATGGCTTTTTTCTCATGATTCCTAGTCTTTCAAAGTTTAATTTTATTTTCTTCTTATTCTATTTTTTAATTTTTTTCTTTCCTATTTTAAGTTTTTTAACTATTTTATCTTATCAATACCTTTTTTAAAAAAAGAATCTTTTTAAGTTTTCATTGTTTAAGTCATATTCTATCCCTTCATTGTATTTAAGCTTATTTTTTGTATACATATAGGTTTTTCTTACTTTAAAATTTGGGGATACAGTTTCTTCTAATAGATAAAAATATACCCTAAACCGGGCGCCTGTGTGGCTCAGTTGGTTAAGCGACTGCCTTCGGCTCAGCTCATGATCCCATAGACCCGGGATCAAGTCCCACATCGGGCTCCCTTCTCGGCGGGAAGCCTGCTTCTCCCTCTCTCACTCCCCCTGCTTGTGTTCCCTCTCTGGCTGTGTTTCTCTCTGTCAAGTAAATTAAAAAAAAAAAAATCTTAAAAAAAAAAAATATATATATATATATAATATACCCTAAATCTAGCACATGGATTTGCTCTAGGTGCCAGCCTCATCACATTCTTGCCTCTTTTTTTTCTTCTTTCTTTTTTCAACCAACTTCTTATCTTATCAATTCCTTTTTTAGAATCTTTTCTAATTTTCATCTTTACAGTCATATTCCATCCCTTCATAGTGTATACCCTTATTTTTGTTCATATATAAGTTTTTCTTTCTTTAAAATTTTGGGAGGCAGTTTCTTCTAACAGACCAAAATACCCCCAAAATCAAGTGTGTGGCTCTGTTTTGTTTACCAGTCTAATTATATATATATATAATTATATATATATGTATATATGTATATATAGAGAGAGAGAAAAGGGGAGGGGAGATAAATAGAGATAGATAGAGATAGAGAATTTTTTTTCTTTCTTCTCCCCCAGTTTGTGTCTCTTCTGAATTGGTTGGTGAATATTTTTCTGAGGTCATTGCTACCCTTTTAGTATTTTGTTCCTGAATTCATCTATTATTATCTAGATAAAATGACAAGGCAGAAAAATGCACCTCAAAAAAAAAAAAAGAACAAGAGGCAGTATTGACAGCTAGTGACCTAATCATTAGAGACATTAGTAATATGTCAGATCTAGAGTTCAGAATGATGATTATCAAAGTACTAGCTGGGCTTGAAAAAAACATGGAAGATATTAGAGAATCCCTTTCTGGAGAAATAAAATCCCTTTCTGGAGAAATAAAAGAACTAAAATCTAACAAGTTGAAATAAAAAAAAAGTTATTAATGAGGTGCAATAAAAAATGGAGGCTCTTACTGCTAGGATAAATGAGGTAGAAGAGAGAATTAGTGAAAGAGAAAACCAAAAGATGGAGAAAAAAGCTAAGAAAAAGAGAGACAAACAACTACTGGACCATGAGAGGAGAATTTGAGAGATAAGTGATACCATAAAGTAAAACAATATTAGAATAATTGGGATCCCAGAAGAAGAAAGAGAGAGGGGGGCAGAAGGTATACTGGAGAAAATTATAGCAGAGAATATCCCCAATTTGGTGAAGAAAATAAGCATCAAAATCCAGGAGGCACAGAGACACCCCCTCAAAATCAGTAAAAATAGGTCCACACCCTGTCATTTAATAGTAAAACTTATAAGTCTCAGTGACAAAGAGAAAATCCTGAAAGCAGCACAAGAGAAAAGATCTGTAACCTACAATGGCAGAAAGATTAGATTGGCAGCAGAACTATATAGAGACCTGGCAGGCCAGAAAGTACTGGCATGATATATTCAGAGCACTAACTGAGAAAAATATGCAACCAAGAAGACTATATCCAGCTAGGCTGTCATTAAAAATAGAGAAATAAAAATCTTCCAGGACAAACAAAAACTAAAAGAATCTGCAAACACCAAACCAGTCCTACAGGAAATACTGAAAGGGGTCCTCTATGCAAAGACAGAGCCTAAAAGTAACAGACCAGAAAGGAACAGAGACAGTATACGGTAATAGTCACCTTACAGGCAATACAATAACACTAAATTCATATCTTTTGAGAGTTACCCTGAATGTAAATGGCCTCAATGCCCCAATCAAAAGATACAGGGTATCAGAGTGGACAAAAAACCAAGACCCATCGATATGCTGTCTGCAAGAAACTCATTTTAGACCCCAAGATCTTGCCAGATTTAAAGCGAGAGGGTGTAAAACAATTTACCATGCCAACAGTCATCAAAAGAAAGCTGGAGTGGCAATCCTTATATCAGAAAAATTAGATTTTAAGCCAGAGACTATAATAAAAGATGAGGCAGGATGCTATATCATACTTAAAGGGTATGTTCAACAACAATATCTAACAATTGTAAATGACCATGCCTCTAACATGGGAGCAGTCAATTATATAAATCAATTAATAACTAAATCAAAGAAACACATCAACCATAATATAATATGAGTAGGGCACCTTAACACCCCTCTCACTAAAATGGACAGATTATCTAAGCAAAAGATCAAAAAGGAAACAAAGGCTTTAAATGACACATTGGACCAGATGGACATTACAGATATATTCAGAACATTCTATCCCAAAGCAACAGAATATACATTCTTCTCTAGTGCACATAGAATATTTTCCAGAATAGATCATGTCCTGGGTCACAAATCAGGTCTCAACTGTACCAAAAGATTGGGATTATTCCCTGCATATTTTCAGACCACAATGCTTTGAAACTAGAACTTAACTACCAGAGAAAACTTGGAAAGAACTCAAATACATAGAGGCTAAAGAGTATCCTACTAAAGAATGAATGGGCCAACCAGGAAATTAAAGAAAAATTTTAAAAATTTATGGGAACAAATGAAAATGAAAAGACAACTGTTGATAATCTTTGGGACACAGCAAAGGCAGTCCTGAGAGGAAAGTATATAGAAATACAAGCCTTTCTCAAGAAAAAAGAAAGGCCTCAAGTATACAACCTAACCCTACACCTAAAGGAAGTGGAGAAAGAACAGCAAAGAAAGCTTAACCCCAGCAGGAGAAGAGAAATAATAAATATCAGAGCAGAAATCAATGAAATATAAACTAAAAGAACAGTAGGACAAATCAACGAAACTAGGAGCTGGTTCTTTGAAAGAATTAACAAGATTGATAAACCCCTGGCCAAACTTATCAAAAAGAAAGAGAAAGGACCCAAATTAATAAAATCATGAATGAAAGGGGAGAGATTACAACCCACACCAAAGAAATACAAACAACTATAAGAACATATTATGAGCAACTATACACCAGCATATTTGACAATCTTTAAGAAATGGATGCATTCCTAGTGACCTATAAACTACCAAAACTGAGCCAGGAAGAAATAGAAAACATTAACAGACCCATAACTAGTAAGGAGACTGAAGCAGTCATCAAAAACCTCCCAACAAATAAAAGCCTAGGGCCAGATAGATGGCTTCCCAGGAGAATTCTACCAAACATTTAAAGAAAAATTAATACCTATTCTCCTGAAACTGTTCCAAAAACCAGAAATGGAAGAAAACTTCCAAACTCATTTTATGAGGCCAACATTTCTTTGATCCCAAAACCAGACAAAGACTCCATCAAAAGGGAGAATTACAGACCAATATCCCTGATGAATATGGATGTAAAAATTCTCACCAAAATACTAGCCAATAGGCTCCAACAGTACATTAAAAGGATTATTCACCACGACCAAGTGGTATTTATTCCTGGGTTGCAAGGTTGGTTCAACATCTGCAAATCAATCAACAGGATACAATACATTAATAAAAGAAAGAAAAAGAACCTTGTGATCTCAATAGATGCAGAAAAAGCATTTGACAAAGTACAGCACCCTTTGTTGATTGAAACTCTTCACAGTGTATGTATAGGGAGTACATACCTCAATATCATAAAAACTATCTCTGAAAAACCCAAGGTGAATACCATTCTCAATGAGGAAAAACTGAGAGCTTTTCCCCTAAGGTCAGGAACATGGCAGGGCTGTCCACTATCACCACTGCTATTCAACATAGTACTAGAAGTCCTAGCCTCAGCAATCAGACAACAAAAAGAAATAAAAGGCATCCAAATCAATAAAGAAGTCAAACTCTCTCTCTTTGCAGATGATATGATACCTTATGTGGAAAACCCAAAGACTCCCTCCAAAACTGCTAGAACTTTTACAGGAATTCAATAAAGTGTCAGGATATAAAATCAATGCATAGAAATAAGTTGCAATTCTATATCCCAGCAACAAGAGAGTAGAAAGAAATTAAGGAGTCTATTCCATCTACAATTGCACACAAAACCATAAGATACCTAGGAATAAATCTAACCAAAGAATCTTTACTTAGAAAACTATAAAGTACTCATGAAAGAAATGGAGTAAGAAACAAAAAAATGGAAAAACATTCCATGCTCATGGATTGAAAGAGCAAATATTGTGAAGATGTCTATGTTACCTAAAGCAGTCTACACATTTAATGCAATCTCTGTCAAAATACCATCAATTTTTTTCAAAGAAATGGAACAAATAATTCTAAAATTTATATGGTACCAGAAAAGACCCCAAATAGCCAGAGGAATGTTGAGAAAGAAAACCAAAGTTGGCAGCATCACAATTCGAGACTTCAAGCTTGACTACAAAGCTGTCATCATCAAGATAGTATGGTACTGCCAAAAACAGACACATAGATCAATGGAACAGAACAGAGAGCTCAGAAGTGGACTCTCAACTCTATGGTCAACTCATCATCAACAAAGCAGGAACAAATATCCAGTGGAAAAAAGACAGTCTGTTCAACAAATGGTGTTGGGAAAATTGGGCAGCCACATGCAGAAGAATGAAACTGGACCATTTCCTCACACCACACATAAAAATAGATTCAAAATGGATGAAAGACCTCAATGTGAAACAGGAATCCATCAAAATCCTTTGGGAGAACACAGGCAGCAACCTCTTCGACCTCAGCCGCAGAACTTCTTCCTAGAAACATCACCAAAAGCAAGGGATACAAGGAAAAAAATAAACTATTGGGATTTCATCAAGATCAAAGCTTTTGCACAGCAAAAGAAACAGTCAACAAAACCAAAAGACAGCCAACAGAATGGGAAAAGATATTTGCAAATGACATACCGATAAAGTTCTAGTATCCAAAATCTATAAAGAACTTATCAAACTCAAAACCCAAAAAACAAATAATCTAATCAAGAAATTGGCAGAAGACATGAACAGGCATTTCTGTAAAGAAGACATCCAAGTGGTCAACAGACACATGAAAAAGTGCTTAACATCTCTCATCATCAGGGAAATACAAATCAAAACTACAGTCAGGAAATGACAGATGTTGGTGAGGATGCAGGGAAAAAGGAACCCTTTTCCTAGGTTCCTCCTACACTGTTAGTGGGGATGCAAGCTGGTGCAGTCACTTTGGAAAACAGTATGGAGATTCTTCAAAAGGCTGAAAATAGAGCTACCCTACGACCCAGCAATCGTACTACTGGGTATTTACCCTAAAGATACAAATGTAGTGATCCAAAGGGGCACGTGTGCCCCAATGTTTATAGCAGCAATGTCCATAATAGCAGAACTATGGAAAGAACTTAGATGTCCATGGATGAATGGATAAAGATGTGGTATATAGATACAATGGAATACATTGCAGCCATCAAAAATAATGAATTGCTGCCATTTGCAATGACATGGATGGAACTGGAGGGAATTATGCTGAGTGAAATAAGCCAATCACAGAAAGAAAATTATCATATGATCTCTTTGATATGAGGTATTTGAGAGGCAGGGCCTCTCAAATAACCTTTGCAGATATGGTTCTTTATTCTTCTGCCTTTCATATCTTCACATGACCAATACCTATTTTTTTCTCTTTTAAGTATATAATTTAATGATTTTTAGTAAATTTATAGAATTCTGCAACCATCATCAAAATCATCAAAATCTGCTTTTAAAACATTCTGATCATCTCAATAAGATCCTTGTGGCAGTTTGCACTCAGTTCCCATTCCCATGCCCAGCTCCAGGCGACCAATAATCTGCTTACTGTCTCTGCATTTTCTGGACTTTTCATACAAACAGAATCATAAAATATGCAGTCTTTTGTGTCTGCTTTCATTCTGCATATTTTTGATGTTTATCTGTGTTGTATTATGTATCAGTAGTTGGTTCCTTCTTATTACTAAATATAATATCCATCGTATATATCACTTTTGCTCATGTATTCACTAGTTGTTGGACTTTTGGATTATTTCCAAATCGATTATAACTAATGCTGCCATGAATATTCATGTAAATTCTTTGTGTGGATAGATGTTTTCATTTCTCTTGGGTAGTTACCTATGAGTAGAATTATGGGTTGTATGATAAATTCATGTTGAACTTTTGAGAAAACTGCCCAACTGTTTTCCAAAGTGGCTATATCATCATATATTCTGACCAGCAGTATGTGAGGATTCTATTTTCTCTGAATCCTCACCAACACTTGGTATTATCTCATTTTGATTATAGTCATTCTAGTGGATCTAGTACATGTGGTATTCATAAGAGTCTTAATTTGCATTTCTGTAACTATTTATGTTCAGCATCTTTTCATGTGCTTATTAGCTATTTGTATACCTTCTTTAGTAAAAAAAACTTCAAGTATTTAGCTCCTTTTTATTTCATTACAATTTTGTCACCTGGTTATTGAGTTGTAAGAGCAATTTATTTATATGATCCAGATATGAGTGTCCTTTATCAAGTACATGTGTTGCAAAAATCATCTCTCTTGTACCTTGCCTTTGCATTTTCTTAACAGTTCCCTTCTGAAGCACAAAAGATTTTAATTATGATAAAGTCTAATTATTAATATTTTTCTTTCATGAATTATGTTTTGGTGTTATATCAGAAAACTCACTGCCAAACTCAAAATCACAAAGCTATTCTTCTGTCTTTTCATTAACAGTTTTATAATTTTTACATTTAAATCTATGATCCAGTTTCAGTTGATACTTTTTGTTTATATGGTGGGAGATAAGATCCTAAATTCATCTTTTTTGCATGTAGATATCGAATTGCTTCACAGTCATTTGTTGAAAAGACTATCCTTTCCTCCACTAAATTGGCTTAGTCCCTTTGTCAAAAATCAATGACCATAAATATGAGGGTTTAATTCTGGGCTTTCAAATCTATTCCATTGATAGGTTTATCCTTATGTCATTATCACATCATTTTGATTACTGAACTTTGTAGTAAATTTTGAAAGTGGGAGTCCTCCAACTTTGTTCTCTTTCAAAACTTTTTTGGCTGTTCTGTGTCTTTACATTTTCAGATGAATTTTAGGGTCAGCATGTCAATTCCTGCAGAAAAGGCCTGCTGGGATTTTGATAGCTTTTGCACTAAATATATATGTCTATGTAGGATCAATTGCCATCTTAACATTATTGAGTCTCTCCATTCATGAACATGGGATAGCTCATGATTTATTTGAATCTTTTAAAATTTTTCTCATGTTTCATAGTTTTTAGTGTACATATATGCATCTTTTTTAATTCAATTTATCACAAAGTATTTCATTCTTCTTGATGTTATTTTTAATGTAATTATTTCTTTGCTTCATTTACGGAGGATTCATTACTACTACACAGAAATACTACTGAGTTTTGTTTATTGATTTTTGTATCAAATAACATAGCTGAACTCATTTCTTAGTTGTAGTTTCTGAGGATTCTGATTGCAGTTCAAAATCTTGTGTGTGATCTTTCCATCTTAACCATAAACAATAATAGACTTTGTCTGGCAGGCTTCAGGGAGGGCAGCTTCCCTTCTCATACCAGACTTGGTATACAGCCAGGGCATTGCAGTTATCTCAATCCTACACTCAAAAACTAAATTCCCCAATATGAGCCAACCATGCTTGTACGCCTATCTGTGTTCCTAACCAAGGTACTTCCATGCAGAAGTGTCCTTACTGGAGCCCAGATTGAGGCACTTCACTTTCCCTGTATCTCTTCTGAGACCTCCTTATTAGGGGCCTTGGCCGGGGCACTTTGTGCCATTTTAACATAGTACCTTTCCATTCCTAGCTCTTTGCCTTCTCCTTTTCCCCTTTCCCCTGAGTCATGGGTCCATAAAGAAGCAGGACCTATTTGCACCGCATTTACTGGACCCCTGTCTAGGGTCATTCCATGAAGAAAAATGAAACAGATAATCATAATAAATCACATTTCACATCCATTCTTGAAGCCTATCTTTCTTGAGAATTGATCAAACAGTACCTGTTGTTGAAAATAGTAATAAGGCCTGACCCTGATACTTAAGCTTTGATTCTGGATCCGTTTTCTGGCTTGGGCTTGTCAGGAGTTACTTCCTTCAGAATCTTCATCTATGAATTTAAGTGAGTAGGCTTTAATATTATCTTCTCTTCCAGGCTCTGCAATCTTTTCTGGCAGAAAGAAGTTGTGAATATCATCTCAGGTGCATTTGCTATAGCTTTTACTTTTAAGAGATAGAAGTCCATTTTGACACTGGAAAGGCCGAAGTGACCTGTGAAGGCAGCCAGGGCAGCAGAGGTAGAATACAAATGGAAACTAATGGGAATCCCATAGGAAGTACAGAATAAAAAGTTGTAAGTGCCACCTTTGAACAAACTTTCAGTGCCAACTAGGAAGGGAGCTTCCCAAACCTTGTATTTGTGACTCTGGAGAAGACCACAGCCTCGAGGGACCATGAGGGCCCCATGCCAGTTGCACAGAGTCAGTAAGCACAGTGTGGCACTGTGGGCATTGGAACACTGCACACCTCTTGGGCTGCAGGCACAGACTGCCTCTCTGTGAGCCTGATGGCAGCTCCTCATCCCCCAGGACTGCGAGGTCAAGCAATGAGGGGGACCCATTCACCCACTGCGTGTCCCAGTCCATCGAAGCTGTACAAGAAATTTCACCAGTTGCCTTCTTAGCCTCATCACAAAAGTCACCCTGTGGTAGCTTTGTTTGGTGTGAGCAATGCCATCGTGGTAGAGCTGCTGTCTGCCTGCAGCCCATACCTCCATTTCAAATAGCTAGATGTGTTTCTTTTTTAATTTTCCATATACTCATACACTTCCAAAATTTCTTTCAGTTGTTTATTTTTAATAGCTCTGGATCAGAAAACATACTTTGTACAATTTTTATTTGTCAATTATGCCTTGACAAAGCTGGGGGAAAAAAAACATAAGAAGGCATGACACAGTGACTGATAAAAAATATTCATAAAGAGATAGAAATTACTTTCAAAAGTTCAATTTATCCTGCTTTTGCTTTCTGCTGGGTCTTTGGATGTCTCCTTGAGCATTTTCTAGGCCTCACCCTGAACAAGGGGCCAGTACAATAACTAGGAGTTTTCTAGTCTCTCTGGGGAATGTGCAAGCCTTTTACTAGCATCCTCAAAACCACCAGAATTATGTGAGAGCTTATCAAGACTCACGGTGGCTACCTCATTTACCTAGATCTGCCTACTGAATTTCTAGCCAGTGTGTTGGTCTGTTGCTTCCCCCCACCAAACTCAATGAAACTTCAAGCTAGCTCTGGAATTCTCTGATTGCCACTGAGATAGCTACTGTTTACAATTTGCCTGCACCTGCTCCAAATCAAGTCAGTCCCCTCCAGTAATTCCTACACCTTACCATACCTAGTAGAACATCTATGCCAATAGAGCTGAAGAGCTAAAACCCCACTGTTACTTAAGATTGAGCTGTTTTTCTTTGATAAAGGTTTCTAAATTTGTTGTATGTCTGTGGTCAATTTCTAGAGTCTTTAAATGGCTGTTTTTGAAAGATTCATCCAGTTCTTTCATTGATTTTTGATAAGAGGACTTAGTCATCTCTACACTCTGCTGTTCTAGAAGTTCCTTTACATTGCCTACCATTTTTATCATGTACCCTACACCAGTTCCTTTAATATCACTTCCTAAGACTGAATTAAATTCCTCCTCAAAGTCTTAACTTATGACCTTGTGTTGTTTCAAAGGATTTTTCACATTAGTCACGGGTAATTGTCTATTTATTTATATGGTTTCCTCACCAGACTATAAACTCACAGAGGACAGGGTATATGTCTCTTCTGTTCACTGAATACTCCAGCAGCTAGCATAGCATTTGACACATGGTAGACACTCAATGAAAATAATGGATTTACTTGGATTAATTAAATGAAATTTAAATCCACAAACTCCTTTATGGAAGTAGCCATTGTAATTCCAACATGGAGACAGAATTGAGGTCATTTGATGGTTTCTAGCCATAATCTTTTACTCATACACTTATTCAGAATATCCAATGTATGTAGATGAATATTGCTGAGGGGGGATAAACTGTTATGCAAAACTTGGCAGCTCAGAAACATTATAGCACATTGTGTTTTCCAGTGGGAGGGTCACAGAGATGATCGGCCACACTGCAAGAGAACTTGCAGTTACCACTACTTGATTCATGAAATATAGTAACACTGACTTATTTGGGCTGGCAAATATCAACATACCTCTGAACATAAGAGTATCAAGATGCAGTACTAATAAATTTCAACACACACTAAAAGCACTGCCCTATATTGTGTAAATATCTAGTGCAGCATACTTCATAATGGTGGGAATAAAACCTGTCAAGGATTTTAGTCTCACCTTTAGTTTTTAGCTAGGAAAGCAAGAACAGATGCCCATGCCATGCTTATTTTAGAGCCTCTCAAAGACATGCCCTCTGTTTATTATCAGAAGGGGACTGAGCCAGAGACAAGAAAGGATAGAACTTTCTCAGTAACCATGTGGTTGTATACAGGAAGGACTCAGTGAATGCTGTTGAACATTTATTGAACACTTTAAATTTTATGCCATCAGTTTTCAAACTATGCTCCATGGATTGCCACAGAAGTGCCTCAAATAATGCAGCTAAGAATAGGGGAGACTGAGTGAACAGGTGCCTGAAAGTTTCTATCCTTTCACCCCCACTTTTATGTGTTTTATATATTGGAGTTTATCGCAATGTTTTTTATTGGATTCGTGGCCAAAAAAAATATTTGAAAACTACTGAATTGTATTGTGTAAACAAAACTGCTTGATATATTTTAAAAAATAACTTTCTCACAGATGGCCAGCAAACATATGAAAAGATGCTCAACATCATTAGTCATTAGGGAAATAGTAATCAAAACCACAGTGAGATATCACCTCACACCTGTCAGAATGGCTAAAATCAAAAGACAGGAAGTAACAAGTGTTACTCTCCACAAGTGGAGAACAAGGAACCCTTGTGCGCTATTGGTGGAAATGAAAAGTAGTGCAGTCACTGTGAAAAACAGTATGGAGATTCCTCAAAAAATTAAAAATAGAAATACCATGTGATACAATAATTCTGCTACTGAGTATTTACCCTAAGAAAATGAAAACACCAACTCAAAAAGATATTTCACCCCTATATTTATTGCAGCATTATTTATAATAGCCAAGATATGGAAGCAACCCAAGTGTCACTGAAAACAAATCATATATAATGATATATTGAGATATATAGATACATTATATATTATATATATACATATATAATATTTCCCAGCCATATAAATGAATGAGATTTTGCCATTTGTGACAACATGAATAAACCTAGAGGGTATTATGCTAAGTAAAATAAGTCAGAGAAAAATCAAATACCAAGTAATTTCATTTATATATGGAATCTAAAACAAAAACAAAAAAACAGCTGACTAAACAAACAAACAAAAAGCAGATACAGACCTATAAATACAGAGAACAAATTAATGGTTACCAAAGGAAAAGGGGTTGGAGGATGGACAAAATGGGTATAGGAGAGTAGGAGATCCAGGCTTCCAGTTATGGAATGAGTAAGTCACGGGGATAAAAGCTACAGCACAGGGAACAGAGTCATGGTGTTGTAAAGAGTACTGCATGGTGACAGGCAGTAGCCACACTTGCAGTGAGCTCAGCATGACATACAGACTAGTCAATCACTATGCTGCATATCTGAAACTAATGTAACTTTGTGTGTCAACTATACCTCAATAAAAATAAGTAAAGAAAATAACTTTGTCACTGGGTCATTATGATTACTAAGTAAAATGTTATATTTGAAAATACTTTACAAACTGTAAAATGCTTATAAAGGTAATATTATATATGACTGCTGTCCTTGTGAAACTTATGGCCAAAGGGAGACCACAGGGAGCAATATTTACACCATATATGCATCTCAATCCCTTTGCCACTTATATTTTTCTCTATAGAGTTTATTTTCTTTTGGAGGCATTCATAGAATTCAGTGAATTTGGTTCATTATTGCCCATTATTGTCTCTACTAAGGCAGAGCTTGCAGGGACAGAGTTTCATTGCCTATGGTGCTATCATAAAGCAATATCCCTCAAGATAAAATAGAAAGAGTTGGGGTTTTTTAATTAAAATATCATTGTTCTAAAAAAAAATAGCATAGTTCTACTCTGTCTTTCATGTTGTAGTGACACAAGTTAAGGAGGAACAATGTTTGTTTAAATCTGATTTTATCTCACAGCCCAGTGCCTTAAGAAAGACAAGAAACCCTGTTATTCTGATAATAAAGAATGTTATCTTAATTTCCTATTGTTGTGTACAAGATTTAGTGCTTACTCTTTAATTTCAGTGTCAGAATGTGAACTGTAATTAATTTTCATAAAATGGAAAGCAATAAAGTCAGATATTGCTGGCTATAGAGGTTGAAATTGTATAATTTACAATTAGGGGTGGGGGGAGGAAACAGCCTACACATTAAATGAGTAATAACTCATTTTAGCTTCAGCTTCAGGATTACGAAAGTGGTCAAGAAGGCTGCTCAAACAAAATCCCCCAAATCTATGAGGAGTTTGGAACCTTCTCAAGAAAGTCTATCTAACTTGATGTCACTTCTCCCTATACCAACATTTGGACTGTTTTTATTATCATTAATTAACAATAATAATATGCATGGACTTAAATTACCACCTAATGAATCACCTAAAACCTTTCCTAGACATTATTTGCAACAAACTATAGATAATAGACCATAACTCTATATCAACCATAAAAAAAGTCAGCTGCCTACTCATTATAAATGCAGGTTCCCTTTATCTTACCATCAGAATTTCCATACAGAACTTATGTTTGAAATTGGGAAATATTTGTGTGGTGGTTATTTATAAGTTTTAAGCTATATACTAAAACAAAGGATGCTGTATATAAAACTAAACAAGTGTAAAATTTTTCCATATTTAAAAGAAAGCATATTCATGTTGGAGGAATTAAAATAGGCACACTTTCTTATCCTCTGTCTTGTTTGATTAAGGATGTGCTTCTTACGGTATTAGACTATGGATTTTTTCATTAGTCATTAATCATTAAAAGAGCAGAAAGTTAAACAGAAACTTACGCTGGAAATATTGGTACAAACTTTACAGTTTACAAAGATCTTTCACATACTTCATCTCAATGTAATCTTTTGTTTTAAAAGATTTATTTATTTACTTTAGAGAGAGATAGTACCAGTGGGAGGCACAGAGGGAAAGGGAAAGAGAATTTCAAGCAGACTCTGAGTTGAGCATGAGCCTGACACTGAGATCATGTCCTGAGCTAAAACAAAGAGTCAGGCACTTAACTGACTACATCACCCAGGCACCCCCAATGTAATCCTTCAATAGCCCTATGAGGAGAGCAGAGCAAACTCTGATATTCTGTGTTTTAAGGAGAACACTGAGAACTAAAGTAGCCACTCTGAGTTCACACCACCAGTAAACAGCCCAAACAAAAACTGAATGTAGGATTAGGACTCTAAATGCAGTCCTGAAACCAACACACACAGCAATAGCTAATAAGACCAAGAAAAAGTTCTTTATTTGGTGTGGACCATATCTCACAGAACTGGAATTGAAATATATTTTCAAATATAAAGGGAAAGAAGATGGTCCCCAGGCATTAAAAGGGGAACAAGTACAGCAACCTCAGGTATTATTTTGAAAATGAAAGGGAAACAAACGATGATGATGATGATGATGATGATGATGGAGGAAAAACAGAGAAGAGAACAGTAACCATGTTGCAATCATTTCCAACTTATTGGAAAGTCCAATAGTCATGAAACAGGTTAATGCAGAAAAGACACAGAAACTATATGGATCTTAGCTTTAGGAGCAATTAATTACCCACAGTTTATTTACCCCATAGAAAGGAATACAAATTGGACGTGTTCAGTCCCCTGTGAATCCTACTGCTGGGAGCTGGAAAGTAGGTGACTGGTCAACTGGCAGTTACAATGGGAATGAAAAAGAGGCCCACATTGGAGCAGTGAAAGATTACAAAATAATAAGTGATTATTTTATATGCACATAAAAATAAGTGTATGGGGGTGCTTGGGTGGCTCAGTCCTTAGGCGGCTGCCTTCGGCTCAGGTCGTGATACTGGAGCACCGAGAATCAAGCCCTTCATCAGGCTCCCTGTTCCACGGGAAGCCTGCTTCTCCCTCTCTCACTCCCCTCACTTGTCTCTCTAGCTGTGTTTCTCTCTGTCAAATAAATAAATAAAATCTAAACAAAATTAGTGTATGTATGAGAAAAAATCTAGGAGAAAATTAAATCACATTGTTAATTTCAAATTTATGGAGAGGTAGATTTACGGGAAATAGATATTTTTTAACCTTATATGTTTATATTACTTGATTTGTAATGAACAGTTGTTGCTTTTATAAAAAGAAACTAAACATGATGATTAAATTTTGTAAATACATAAGTTGCAGTCTCTCTAAATCCCCATGAAATATATTAGTTGACCTGAGAACACTGCTCAAATTAGGTGTCAGGGTAGGTCTACATTCTAGTCTCAGCTGACATAAAACTTTCTCCAAGAGTCCTTCCCTGACATAGACCATACACCACTGCTCTAAATGGGGTACTTGCACATGCTCCCAGCTAGCCCTCCCTCTTCTTCCTCCCTTACCCTTCTCACAGCCTGTAGCTACATATGCATATGTAAGGTTACCAGCAAGCTGCACTTAAATCCAGGCAAGAGGGATTCTATCCTAGGCCTCTTGCTTTAGAGAACCACACATATCACAAATATCAAAATGAATACAGTACTTTTTTTAGACTCCAAAGAAAGATGGTTGAGAGTTCAATTTATTTTTGAGTGAATTATGGAAGAGAGATGCACTGAGCAAGCTGCACCATGCAGGACAGAGCATGCTGGGCTGAGAGCAAGAGAGCCTGTGTTGGTTGAGGAGGAAGAAAACCTTAGCCTCTGCCCTGAGAAAAGACAGCGAGAAGCCCCCTTTGTCTGAAGTTGTTGGCCCCAGGACACCCAAAGAAGATAGGGTTTCCCAGATGACTATTTCATCCCTCTCTTCTACAACTGCCTAAAAGGAGATGAGAAAGTGATTCATGGGACCTCCCATCCCAGCTCCTTGGGCAGCTGTACAATGTTTATTCCTATGCCACTGTCTGATTCTGTCACCACCCTGAACACAGCCTACCTTCTTTCTTGCCCTATGCCAGAAGCTTCTTCTTGCTACTCAGGGTCACAAGTGTAAGGACTGACTTGGGAGAAAGCAGGACTCCTTTAACCTCAAGGCTGCAAGAAAATCCCCAGGGTGTGAACTCTGAGTTTCCAGAAGAAAACATGAACCGGGCCAAGGTCAGAGCTTATCACTTTTAAACATTTAAGTATTTGATATATCCACTTTTCCTTTTGCCCCAAGCCCCACAAATATCAGATGCAGATATGATTATTAGTTTAATGACTGTCTTCCTTGTTAATAGAAATGTTCCATAAAATAAAGGATCATATTTCTTTTATTTAAAACCCTAGTATAAGATCTAGTGAAGTTTATTTATTTTATTTAAAACCCTAGTATACAGGGTTATGTTTTAGTATACTAAAAACAAAGTGTTGATACCTACGATAGCCATGTGCCTTGCCCTAAAAACATTTGTGAAAAAAGCTAATATCTATATAAAAATGCTTAAAAAGTAGAACACAAGGTGCATTAAACCTATAATTGGAACTGGTAATCCTGTATTCTAGAACAGGGATGACATTTATTATATGTTCTGATCAGCACCTACCACCTTGCAGGCCCTTAATAACTGAGAAATGATCATTTCAACTCTGTCAGCAGCCAACTTCAGGTAAGTCACTTTCTTACATGTTGCTCTCTACCAATGAGCAAATGAATGCCTTGGAGCTCAACAGGCTCTTACTAATGAACACTTCTTTCTCATAAGTTTTAAAATAATATGATGATTCGTGTGTAGGAGTTTGTAGATAAAAGAAAGGACAAAAATGTTAGTGATATATATTAAGGGGAAAACACATGTGAATCTACTGGTGGAAAGAAAATGTGTTAAGGGTAATTAATTTATTTTTTGTCTTCATTTCTTAGAGCCTTGAAAAAACATTTAAGCAACACAATAACAAATATTGCCAGAGTACTGGCAACCCTTGAGTAAAACAGAGAAATGGAGCAATGTTAGCAGCAGTCTGATTCAGACTGACTTAACTATTTTATACTGTCTTATGATCTATAAAGCTTTCACTACCATCCTCTCATTTGATCTCACACATACCCTGTGAAGGCTGACCCCATCCCCACCCTAAGTGTCATTTCTGATTAACCAAGCCAACTATGGCCATCCAATTCCCCTTGCCAATGGCTCGCTTGGGCAGTGTCATGTGATGCAATTCTAGCCAATGAGCATGAGGATAAGTCTGAGGACCTTTCTTCTCTCTTGGAAAGAGACAAAGCATGAAAGATCCTTTTTTGCCTATTTGATAAGGATGTTAGAGATTGTTGTACCCATTTCACAAAGAGGCCAATGACCCAAACCTGATATCTCCAGTTCTAATCTTTCCCCCATACTTCAGATAGTACTTCCATATGTCTGTTTGATAATCCCATCTGCATATTTAATTGTACCTCAAAGTTGACATATGTGCAAATCAGGTCACTATCTCAGTAAGTGTCACTACCACTCAACCAGATGCTCACTGGTGAATTTAAATCTATCAAGTTCTGCCAATGCTCATGCTAAAACATAGCCCACATCTGTCCATTTCTCTGTATTTCCACTGTTATCATCCTCAACCAGGTCCATTGTCTTTTACCTGTGTTACTGCAACTCCCAGCTTCTACTAATCTTCCTGCTTCTTCTCTCGCCCTCTTCAAAATTTAGTCTCCACACACCAGCCAAGACCAACTTTGAAAAAAGTATATCAGTTCATATCACTCCTTGTTAAAAACCCTCAATTGACTTTTATTCACATTCAGAATAAAATCTGAACTCCTTAGGACAGCCTATGCGGCCCTATAATTCGCCAACCCCATTAAGTCTATAAATGAGTCTTCTATCCTTTTTTAGCTACTAGAACACATCAAGCTGATTCCTGCTTGGAGCCTTTGCATATACTCCTTCCTCTGCTTGGTATGTCCCCTACCAGATCATTGCAGAGTCAGCTTCATCTTGACAGGTTTCAATTAAAATCTTATATTTTCAAAAAGGTCTATCAATCTGAACTAGCTCCCACATACACAATCTCTATCACATCACTCAGTTGTATTTTATTCAGAGCCCTATTATTATCTCATTCATTGATAATGTGCTTAGAACCTGTTCTCACTCTAATACAAATGCCATGAAAATAGTAACATTTTCTATCTTGTTGATAAGCTTTACCAGGGCTGAGAACAGTGGCTAATACAAAGTTAGCACTCAACAAATATTTGTTAATCAAGGAATGAATGCCTGTCACTGTGCTGAATGCTAGAAATATTAGAATAAACATTATCCCTTCTATGAACATTCTACTCAATAATTAATTCTAGAATTTTGCTAGAGATATTGGGCTCAGAATTTAGATAAGGAAGTAGAGTATCTACCCAACAAGAAACATTTCTATTAAATTATTGTGTGGGTAAAAAAAATGACCCCATTGGGGGCACTGGGTGGCTCAGTTGGTTAAGCGGCTGCTTTCAGCTCAGGTCATGGTCCTGGAGACCCGGGATTGAGCCCCACATCAGGATTCCTGCTCGGCAGGAAGCCTGCTTCTCCCTCTCTCCATCCCTCTGCTTGTGTTCCCTCTCTAGCTGTATTTCCCTCTGTCAAATAAATAAATAAAATATTTTTTTAAATGACCCCATTATTTTAATCCACTGAAATTTGAAGGCTTTATATTATAGCCAATACTTACACTGATTAGCACATACATTCATGGTTTTTACAGTAGTTGATGTACCCTGAAGAAAAGGAGAAGACTAAGACTTCTTTATTTTTTTAAGACTAAGACTTCTAAGACAGAAGAAGAGAAGGTAAAGAGAAGGTGGATTGGTATAAGAGAAGGGCTTGACGGAGAGGAGTATGTTAAGGCTTGGGAATGGGAGGGTCATTGACCAGAGAGAAACAAAAAATAGCATGACTAAGTAAAAGTGATGAGAATTCTGGAATTAACAGATGACATACAATTTTGCCTTGAGCATGTTTATGATATATGCATATTTATTTATTTATCAAGTCTATTTATTTAGACTATATTATATAAGCATTTTTTGTAACCACACAAACTTGTCTTTTCTGCTGTCAGGCTAAATATACCCCAATCATATTTATTCAATATACTTTCTTTGAAAATTATGTAGATTTTTTTCTACTATGTCTCTACAATATCATTTGATGTGTTCAGTTCTACATTCCACTTGAATCTACCTAATGTATTGGCTAGCTCACCCAACTTTGTGAGTATAAGCTTCCATATTATCATTTAATATGGTGATTAAAACATTGATTAATGCCATGACCATCAAAAAAATCTATACTAAAATGGTCTTTTTGGCACTCTTCATAAATGTTTGCTTGACCAGATATAAACCCACCCCATCATATTCTCATGCATCCCATTTTCTCTTCCATGTCCATATATTATCATAGACATTAGTAAATACTCTACTGAATACAGGATATATAATGCCTAAAGCAGCTTTTCCCCAAGTTTGTTTCATGTAACATTAATTCTTATCAAATAATTTGGGGGGGGGGACATTGCCTGAGTCATAATGCAAATTATCCTAAACTGTGGTTACTTTAAATTCTTTTTTTAAAAGATTTTTTATTTATTCATTTGAGAGAGATAGAGTGAACAAGAGCACAAGCAGGGGTGAGGGACATGGGGAGAGGGAGAAGCAAACTCCCTGCTGAGCAGGAAGCCCAAAACCGGGCTTGATCCTAGGACCTTGGGATCAGGATCTGCGCTGAAGGCAGATGCTTAACTGACTGACCTACCCAGGCGCCCCCCTAAATTCTTTTTAAAGAATCTTACAATAAAAAAAAAAACTCATCAATTTTTCAAATGTAATTGACCATGGATCTCTTTGTTTTTCTTCACACAAAACCTGTTGCCTTTCCATAGAATTGGTATAATTTGAAGGTAATATAGATAAAATTGCAAGTAGATTGAATATTGGCTATGGGCAGAGTAAAAAAACTCAAAAGTTTTGAACCTGAGAAATATGGTTATCATCTGTTGAGATGTGTAAAACTGAAGAACTGGTTTGGGGAAGAAAAGGTAAAAACCTTGAGTTTGGTGCTGGACATGCTACATTTGATGCACCTGTTAGACATCCAAGTAGAAACCGGAAATTAGGGAATAGCTTTCTGTCACATCCTCACCACTTACATGCCTAAATTATTGGCAAAATGAATCTAGACTATGTACATACTCTACTTTTACAGAACAGTCATTCATCGTTATTGTATTTTGCCTCTGGGTCAAGAAAGCATGATGTCACCTACATGACTAAGCAGTTTATGGTAACTTCCAACAAAAATAATTCTATTTTTCTCTTTTCTCACACAGATGTTCTTTCATCTTGAGTTTTGTGGATTTTCATATCTTTCCATTCAATTATATACTTTTTTTGTGAATTTCCATACCTTTCCATTCAATTACAGTCTTCCTTCCCAGTTACCTACTGCTATATATAACCAACTACCAAAAGCTTAGTGACTTAAATAACATTCTTGATGGTGGTGCCGTCATTGTCATTGTTGTTAAATTGTTTTTTAGCATCTCACAGTTTCATGGGTCAGGAATTCTGGACACAGCTGGAAGTTTCTTCTGTTCCACATGGCACAGACTGAGGCCACTTGGTGATACCTTATCTCTTTAAGATACCTGGGCCACTCAGCTGGCAGAGGGCTACACTGGATAATTCTACTTGCATGCCTGGTATCCTAGAAGGGATGGCTGTAAGGCTGGTCACAGATGGGACCCCCTTGTAAGACCTCTCCAAAATGACTATCCCAGGCTACTCGGATACTCAGATTTTACATGGCCATGGCCCAGGTATCTTAAAGAGACAGGAAGTGAAAGTAGCCAATCTTTTATATTTTTTAATACTTTATTTTTTCCATGTTCTAAGATTCATCGTTTATGCCCCACACACAGTGCTCCACGCAATATGTGCCCTCAATACCCACCACCAGGCTCGCCCATCCCCCCACCTCCTCCCTTCCAAAACCCCCAGTTTGTTTCTGAGTCCAATGTCTCTCATGTTTCATCTCGCCTTGATTTACCCCAATTCACATTTCCTTTCCTTCTCCTACTGTCCTCCATGTTACTCTTTATGCTCCACAAGTAAGTGAAACCATATGATATTTGACTTTCTCTGCTTGGTTTATTTCACTTGGCATAATCTCTTCTAATCCGGTCCATGTTGCTACAGAAGTTGGGTATTCATCCTTTTTGATGGAGAGAAGCCAATCTTTTAAACCCTAGGCTCAGCAACTGTGATATCATCTCCTACATATTCTATTGAGCAAAGCAGTCACATAACTGACCCAGACTCAAAGGAAAGAAGGCAAAGATCTCAAGTCTAAATGAGAGAAAGCTCAAGGAATTTGTGGACATATTTAATTTGCTACACATTATCATTATGGTCTGACTCTCCACCATTTGCTAGCTGTGTTGACAAGTCTAATTATTTAACCTTTCTCTATCTTGGTTTCCATGTCTGTGAAATGGGGATAATAAATGTATTCATTCAACAAATATGTATGGAGCATGTAGTATGCAGCAGATGGCTGAGAGCAAAAAAGAGGATTAAACTGACCTATGCTTTCAAGTGTTACACAGTCTAGACTAATAGAATAAAAGATGTGCACTTATTCATTCTTTCAACAAATATTTAATACATACTTACAAAGCACCAATGGAAGCATCTGTGTAAATTCCTGCTGTGTAACAGAATGGAGTCAAGGATTAAAGGTCAAGTTTTTTTCTCAAACTGCATTTTAATTAAGTGAGACCTTAAAATCATCTATTTCCTAATTTTGGATGGTAAACACAGAGACTTGATCTGAGCGTTCTTCTTTCAACTGATATATAGACAAGAACCCTAGTTTCTTTTCTGGGTTCCTTCATCCTTATACTTGTTAAGAACTATACAACCAAAGCCCACACAAACACATAACAAAAATAGTAGGAGACTCCATTTCTGGATTTTTTAAAAATATAAATCTAAAATAATTTTTTCATTTCATTCAAGTTGAATCATTTTTATACTGAATTGGAATGTCAGATGAGATGCAGGAACCATGGAGAGGCCAGTGATTGAAGAGCTTAATACAAATGACATGTACTACCTGAAAGCTCTCATCTTTACTAAAATCCCCTTATGAATGCAGTCAGGTTGGTGCTTGCTGACAGGGCCTACCTGGAGGTTTTCAGCCTTAGTTTGGTTTTAGCATTTCAATAATCATTTCAACCATTAATAACCCTTACTCTAAATCTTTATGATAGAGTCTTTAAAAGAATAACCAAAGACTAAGATAGACTTCAATGTCATTGCTTTATTGATGAAGGAGATAGTAAAAGCACACATTGTCAACATTCTGAAATGATTTTGTAAAACTCTTAAATAGACATAGATAAATGGAATGGGAATATAAAGTTATTGCTGTATTTTGTCTTTCATCATCCTGAGTCATACATTTGACAAGATACATAAAGATTTGGTCACTTTGTATTTCACTACATTCCACGGGACCCTCCTAAGACTTAGTTCTTAATCAAAACCTTGCCTGTGATTTTATATGCTTTGTTTTCACATAGTAGATATCCAATAAATAAGTTTCAAACAAATAAATACGTTCTTATTTGCATGCCATGCAGAACTAAGCAATAGGGCAATATGGTTAGGTAAATGCCTTTGAAGTGAGACATGACTGTGCTTAAATCCAAGCTGTGCCACTTCTTAAAAGACTAGTTTCTAGGCTCAGACTCCATGTATAAAATGGGAATAATACAAGCAGAAACCACATAGAGTAGCTGGGAGAATTTAATAATCATTTAAAGCACTTAGCATAGTGCTTTGATATTGTATGTTTCCAATAAATGACAGTTGTGATTTTGTCATCCTCATTGTTATATAGGGGAGGCATTTAAAGATGCACAAAACAGTGCAGCAAAATGTCTCACTGTTCCTGTCTCTATTGGTACTTCAACACCCACCCCTGCCCCCCATCTTAGACATGCTCTTTGGTGATATCAAAACCACTGCAAAGAAAGACATAGAAGAATGAAGATTTACTGAGACAAGAGTATCAGAGTACCTGGGACATGGCTCTGTCCTGTGACTCTTCAACCCAGCTCTTCGTACATCAGAGATGCTCACTAAATTTTCACTTAATTTTCACGTCAAAAACACTCAACATATTTCAAAACTATTAATATCAAATTGATAATTTTATGCAAAAGAGATAATACTTTAAAAATTCTTTTAAAATGAAATTAATTTCATGAGATTGCACAGAAACAAAGTATTAAACTCTATTATTAACATGTAAGAAGTCTGTTGTCTTTTACAATTTCTAATGACTATCCTCTCAAATCTTTTCAAAGTGTTCTTTGTCTCATGAACAGCCAAGCCCTGCCTTGCGGAGGCCTACAACCAGAGCTGCTTTGAGTTATAAGCCTGCAACCCTGGTGAATCATTGCATGTCTCCGAGTGAGGCAAATTCCAGCCCACATGATAATGCCTTTGTTACACTAGGAATACAGTGGTTGAAAATGGTGAATAAACTACTGATTCATGAGAATTAGCTGGTAGTAAAAGGTAAGGAAATGGCCAGGCATTGTGTTCACATTTTATACAACTCAGGTGTCGTAAATAAAAGGGAATAGAATTTTTGCTAACCGCCCAAATCAGATCCTTCATTCACCCTTGAACATGTCCTCCTCGTGGTATAATTAAGGCTAGAAACCAAGCCCCATGTTCCTCACGTGGATATTGCTTTGGTGTCTATTGCACATACTTTCTATAAGGAGGGAGAATCTTCCAAACATTTCCTCTTTATAAACAAAAGACCCCCCCACACACACACTTTTCTTCTGTAAGAGTTATCTCATCTCTGATGAAGTGCCCTCACCCTCTTGAAAGTCTCTGGAAGAAAAGGTCAATGAACTGGAAGGGTAGTTCTGCAGACTCCCAGCCACATCTCCAACTTATCTTTCTCAAAATCCGCAAGTCAGTCCACAGAGCTGGACACTCTTGGAAGCCAAGACAGGAACTTCTGGTGCAGTGATCAAGGTTAAACAGTTTTGGAATCTGTAGGATAATGCAAAGCCTCTCTAGCAAGTCCAATTTAAGAGGGCCCATTTGATGAAGATACAATTACATCCCACTTTTAAATTCACTTAATTGACTTTATGTGCTTAAAAGTGTTCAGAAAGATGATGTCTGGTTTGAGCACACAGACCATGTGGTGTTCCCATCCCTCCTCATCCTTTACTTGATGGACAGCTCTTCAACAAGATTTTTGGCCCAAAGCTGGTGAGAGAGAGAGGTGAGGGAGCAGGCAGCGGGGAAGGGGCAGAGAGGGAGGGCTGGCACTTCGGGAGGCAACTTCCAGTCTGCTTCCTTTCTTCAGAATTTCACAAACCATTCTAAGAAGTACAATCCTCCTCAATAAAACCAGTCGCCTCTGACATCCTGGCTGCTCGGTATTAAATTGGCACCAAGGCACTTAACCTGCTGGATCGCCTTTCTCCAGACACCTGCCCAGCAGCAGACTAAACAAACAGGGATTCTCCACTGCGCAAAAGTTGGCTTCTTTCACTGGGTCTCCCATCTGTTAAAAAGCCATTGTCTGAGAAAGTGTTCGGCTAGCTGGGGAGCGGGAGCGATTGCATACTGAACTGCCCCCTTTTCCCCATAAAAAGTCCTCGTTAGCATTTTCTTTTCTCCCTGGTTTTCATTGCCTGATTTATTCATTGGTTTCACCTCTTCTCCCCTCCCCCTTGGTTCGGGAGGAGAGCCTCCTTGTCTTCAGTTTCTCAGGGGTCATGTCTTTTCAGTCACCAGGACAATACCCGCTGCTGGCATCTGCTTCCAGATCCAATCAGCCATATTGTGAACACATCCTGCCAGAGAATTGTTCCTCCTTTTGCTCGGCTTTGTTGCCAATTTCATGCCATGTATTGCTCCATGTTTTGTGCTTCATGAAGCTGTCACGGGCATAAAAGTGGTCTGACCAGGGTCGTAGTAAAAGGGGTGGGAATGAAACATCCACCAAAATGTTGAGCAGGCCACCCACAGTCCACACACACACACACACACTCAGACACATGCAATCCCAACACACCCAGCCCACACACACCTACCATCTCCACCCAAACTCACACAGTCCACACACTCAATACAGTCACACACCCACATAACTGCCACATAGTCACAACACAGACATGAGCACACGCAGATCTGGGGCCCTCACACATTTTCTTTACTTTCTCCATGATTAAATTGGTACCCCAGTGAGACATATTATGCTTCTCCAGAGGGGTAAGCAGTTTTATAAGGAGACATAGAGTTTTATTCCTTTAATAATGATAAGGAATATATTAAATTGGGGGGTGAACATTGTAAAAGTTAAAAAAGAGTTTAGATTTTTTTTTCTTTTTTCTTCAGGTATTTCTAGTCACACAGAAATAATAGCAATCCTTTGGTACACAATCTTAAATACATACCAGAAAGTGTTTTACAAGGTAAATCAAACTACCCCAGATTAAAATGACAATATTATAAGATGTATATTCACTTTTTTGAGCTATTAACATCTCATAAAGAACAACAATATATAAGCAGGGGAAAATGTCAACAAAAAATACAAATTAACCACTTGAGTTTGGAAGGAAAGTGTCTATGAGTTCCCTTCTCTCTGAGTTGTGGTCCCTGGATATAGGAGTATCCGGACTTATCAAGAGGCTCTTTGTAAAGTGTGGATTAGCCTGCCAGAGCACAAGGCTTTGCTGAAACCCAGCTTTCAGGAGAAAGGAGGAGAGCTGGAGTTGTCCATCCCGTCACCCAACGCCCCACAGATTGAATTGGGCTCAACTGCTGGCAGCCAGCCAGCTCAGGGGACATTACCTTTCTCCTTAATGTCATAAGTTAAGGGAAAGAGGGAAGGAAAATGGGGAATGAAACTCAAAATTCTCACAATGGAAATTTCTCTGAAGTTTCTCATTTTATTTCTACAGTGTGTTCTTCACTTTTATTTCAAAAAGTTCTAGAGATTCTGAATGTAGCTTCTTTATAGTATATGATTATCTATTCTTAGAGTTTCCCATGTTTCTATTCCAGCACCATGAGTAGGTCCCCTTGCCTTTTTCTGTGAGGGTATTTTCTGGTTGTTGTTTGTCAGTTGTGAATGCCAAAGAGTTTTAGAAAAGAGCAGAGCCCTATAGGTGGACATAGGAAAAGGCTGCTTCCCAGGGTAATTCTCCTTTTCATCTCCCATCTCTAACAAACTCACACAGAGGCCTATTCTGGTGCTTAGCATTTCCATCCTTGGAGTTCCGTCTCTCCAGAAAGCCATAAGTTATTACCATAAAATAAACAAACAAACAAATAAATGCAAATCTGTAACCCCTAAACTACATTAAAACACAGTTTTTAGCATTCACTTCCACCAATAATCACATGAGTATGGAATAGATGTTCCCAACTGAATGAAACAAAGGACGGGTAAACTGTGATCAATAGAATAAAGTGTAAGAAAGAGAGTTGGAAAACATAAAGACCTGAAGCACAAGTGCTCAGAAGCAAGCCGACTTTGGTTCTCTATAGGGGATAGAGAGTGGCAGGAGAAACCTGCCCCAGGAATGAGGGAGAAGAGAAGATATAAGGTGGTTAATGCCCAGACAACCAGACTGAGCTATGTGCAGCCTCCCTGTGATGATTTTAGAATTACTAAATAAAGTCTCTATACCCCAACCCCTTGGCTGAGACATGATATTCTACTTGGAGCTTTATTTAATTAGCCAAAAAATTTAATTGCAACTTAAGGGCTTCACCCTGTTATGAACTAAATGTTTACACCCTTCTCAAATTCATATGTTGAAGCCCTAACACTCAATGTGGCTATTATTTAGAAATGGGACCTCTAGGAAATAATTAAGGTTAAATGAGATCATAAGGATAGAGCCCTCCTCCAACAAGACTAGTGTCTTTAAAAGAAAAGAACTCAGAGAATGAGCTCTAGCTCTCCATACACACAGAGGTCATGTGAGCACACAGCAAGATGGTGACCACCTAAAAGCCAAGAAAAGATGTCTCAGAATGAAACCTACCTTGTTGACATCTTGATCTTGAACTAGGAGACTCCAGAACTGTAAGAAACATATATCTGTTGTTTAAGCCACCCAATTTGTGTTATTTTGTTAAGGCATCTTGAGCTAAGACACATCCCAGGGTGAAGTAAGGATGACTAAAATTTTCAAAGAAATGGTAGAACATATGAGCATGACATGCCACTGTCAAAAACGGGATATCCCTTCACAGAGTGCCCTGAGACAGGATTGCTTGGAGCTGTGTCTTTTCTCTACCCTGACCTGCATCAATCCTTACCAGTCTCCTATCCTTTTGAACCCCTATCCTCTCTGAGTGATTTCCACTCCCAAAATGTATTTCATCAAGGTTTTCTGAGAAATAGGACACATCACTGCTAAAAAATAACATACATGAAATCAAAGCAAAGGAAGCCTCACTCAAGAAACTACTAGAAGCTTACATCTCAGCCACCTCCCCTGAGAGCAAAGTTTGGACTTGGCTCCCATTCAGCTTCACTGTCCAATAGACATTGTTTGAGCATCTACTATATCTCAGCTGCTATGCTGAGCTCTGATAGAAATGAGTGGGTCATAGCCCCCGCACACAAGAGCTTCAGATCTTGAGGGAAACAGGCACTCACATCAAATGTTACAATTCAATATATGTCACAGTGTAAAAACTTCTAGGAAGAGTAGAATGGAGAGTAATTTCCCATGAAAAGCACTTTCCTTTTGTAAAAGGACATTCCTTTTGCAGGTGAAAGGACCTGGTATAAGAATGAAGACGGGAATGTGCAGTAGGGTCAACACATAAGATATAGAGACTCAGGGGGCACCTGGGTGGCTCAGTTGGTTAAGCGACTGCCTTCAGCTCAGGTCATGATCCTGGAGACATCGGGCTCCCTGCTTGGCGGGAAGCCTGCTTCTCCCTCTCTCACTCCCCCTGCTTGTGTTCCCTCTCTGGCTGTGTTTCTCTCTGTCAAATAAATAAAATCTTAAAAAATAGAGAGAGAGACTCAGGTCGGGAGGGCTAGGATACTGGGTATCAAGGGATAAAACAGGTGAGGGCCACCCTGAGAAACTGCCTTCCATGGCACTCAGGATGGGGGATGACGGGAGGAGAGAGTAATACTTTGGTGAGAAAAAAGTTCCGAGAGAAAAGAGGATGTTCTCAAATACCCAATGCCTAACCTAACGCCTGCCCCACCAATCCTTTGTTTCTACTGTGACTTCATTATTTCTAACTTTTTCAAGGGCCTTTTGAAATTTTTAGTGTATCCAATGTAACCAGAGTCCAAAATATGCTCTCTTTTTTGTCATTTCATGATTTTTTCTTTCTTTCCTAGCCCTATATACTTTATGTTTAATAAGGACATCGAGCCAGCAAGACTCGTTAGAGGGCCAGAGCCAGCTTTGTGCTCCGTGTGAGCGTGTATGTGTGTGTTAAACAATTTCATGGACATCTGTCATGCACAGTTAACTTTGCATTGCTGCATTTTAAGTGGTGGGCCCAGGCTTGGCCGTCAGTGATAAAGTAGCTGGCAGTTTTCAAAAAGCCACAGGATAACAGAGCATGAATCATAAAACACACTACTGTGTAGCAATATCCAAGTTCATTCAATGCAATGAAACCATGCAGAGGCCCTTTATCCCCAGCTAATTATGTGGAAACGTCTAAGACAATAAAGCATCTGGTGGTCTTTCTTCCCCGTTTCAATTTTTCTCAATATTGTGACAGGGGAAAGTATTGTGCCTTTCCCAGGGTAGTTGCAGTGAAGAGGAGTAAAAGCAAGGGTCAGGGAAGAGCAAATAGATGAATTTATAACTTTCTTTTTATTTATTCCTTCCCCATTGTCTCTCTGGAAGTCTTCCTTGAGGGCTGTGTTTTGGGATCACTATTCTCATTGCACTCTGCTTGAATCCCCTTTTCTCCTTCTTAAAAAAAAAAATACCACCCAAATGCCAGACCTTCTATGATTCCTTGTTGCTGGTGGGGCTCTTTCCCCCAATGAGCATCCAGGAATTTAAGTCTAAGATTTATACTCACTTTCTGGACTCAGGTTTAGGGAAGGGTTCATACTTCTAGGAATAAAACCTAATATGTGATTTACTTTCTAAAAAGAGGTGGTGAGAATGGTCCTTGTGATTAAGGTTTTCCCAGAGAGGGTTCCCTATAATTGCCTTGCACATGGCTCTTTTTGCCTTTCTCTGGAAAACACACGCAAATGCCATGTGTTGCACTCCTGGGGGTTTTGATGAAAGCCCCTTTATAGCTAAGCACTGTGCAATGAGACCCGAGCCAGAGTCTGATGAGGTGACTAATTGGTACCACTAGCTTAAAAAGCTAATAAGTTAATTAGATTAACTTCGTTCATGTTTACACAAGGCTTTGAAGAGGGAAACACTACAGGAGTCCTAAGCTTCTCTGAATTGAGATCTGATGCAGCTTCATGCTGAGTACAAGCTTTCCTCTGGAAGGACATGAGTCTATTGTGGTTATATTTTGTTTTGTTTTGTTCTATTATTTAATTCCTCGGCCACCTCCCAATCTTTCTCAGAAGCCAAATTAAAGTGACATAATAGGCCTTCAGTGTCTCGTACTGCAACATTTTTAGTCATTATAAATCTGAATTTCATTCATACCATTATGAATGTTTTTATTTTCCCACTCTCTGTATGTATTATTGTCATAACAACCAAATTATTTTAATGGCAACTCAAGAATCAAGTCAGATTCTTTTTAATGCAAAGATAGAAATGATTACAAGGCAATTTAACTGAGTAGTATTTGCATTTTCTTTGAATGGCTTAATTATCCCACAGTCTGAAAATCCAGTGGGGCCCATATTTACAGTACTGCTGTTGTTTGTGGAGTTTTAGCATTAAGTAAATTTTGTATACATCATCAATGCCCCCTTATCTATCATCTGTCTATCTATCTATCATCTATCTGTCTATTTATCTATCTCATGTATTCAGCAAACATTAAACAAGATACTAATGTAATGCTCAAGAGATACATGGTGATGAAGACAGCCCTCAAGGAACTTTTCATCTAGGACATATAACATCTCTTCTGGGTAAAGTACCTCACGATAGAGGAGAGAAAGAGATGACTGAGCTGAAAGACCTAGAGGAGCTTTCAAGGACAAGATGGCTTTTGAACCAAACCTTAAATCATTTTGACAAATGCAGATAGAGGAAAGGACATACTCTGAGTGGAAGAGACTACATAAACAAAGTTTCTGACAAGAAAAGGCACATGGCACACCTAGTTAGCAGAAAATAATACAGTATGATGGAAGCACACACACAGAAGGAAGGGAAAGATGGGGCTGACAAAGCCAATGAGACTGCATCAGGAACAGTCTTTCTCAGGTTTATGGTTTTTGTATATGTTTGTTTGTCTGAGCAAAAAGGTTGCAGGCAAGAAATAACTGGGAATGTCAGTGAAGGAAGTTTTGAGATTGTCCCTTAAAAGGCAATAAAGATCCAAACCAAAGGGTCGCTAAAGGTAATAAAAAAGTAAGGGGAAAAAAAGATGCATCAAACGCTCATGAGACTTCTAAGTGAAAAAAAATTTAAGGGTGAGTCACAAATCAAAATGTATAATTTAATCACACAAAATCATATTTTTTATTTTAAAAGATTTTATTTATTTGAAAGTGAGAGAGAGAGCACACAAGCAGAGGTAGGGGCAGAACGAGAGGGAGAAGCAGACTCCCTGCTGAGCAGGGTGCCCAACTTGGGGCATGATCCCAGCACGCGGAGATCATGACACCAGCCTAAGGCAGATAGATACCTAACCAACGGGACCTACCAGGTGCCCCCAAATAACATTTTTTATAATAAAGTTTTATCATCTCTGGATGATAGGTTTAAAAGTATTTGCTTAAGGGGCACCTGGCTCAGTCAGTAGAGCGTGTGACTCTTGATTTTGGGGTCATGAGTTCACCCCCATGTTAGGAGTAGATTTCACCTTTAAAAAAAAAAAAAGTGTTTGCCAAATATTCCAGTCAAGAAATGGGCAGAAAACATGAACAGACACTTCTCCAAAGAAGACATACAAATGGTTAACAGACACATGAAAAATGTTCAACATCACCAGCCATCAGGGAAATACAAATCAAAATCACAATGATATACCACCTTACACCAGTTCTGTATCCCAGAACAGCAAAAATTAACAAGACAGGAAACAATAAATGTTGGCAAGGATGTGGAGAAAGGGGTACTGTTAGTGGGAATGCTGGTGCAGCTGGTACAGCCACTCTGGAAAACAGTATGGATGTTCCTCAAGAAGTTAAAAATAGAGCTACCCTATGATCCAGCTATTACACTAGTAGGTATTTATCCAAAAGATACAGATACAGTGAAAAGAAGGGGTATATGCACCCCAATGTTCATAACAACAATGTCCACAATAGCCTATCTGTGGAAGGCGCCAAGATGCCCTTCAACAGATGAATGGATAAAGAAGATGTGGTTCATATATATGCAATAGAATATTACTCAGCCACCAGAAAGGATGAATACCTACCATTTGCATCGACATGGATGGAACTAAAGGGGATTATGCTAAGTGAAATAAGTCAAGCAGAGAAAGACAATTATATGATTTCACTCATATGGGGAACATACAGAATAACACAGAGGACCATAGGGAAAGGGAGGGAAAACTGAATGGGAAGAAATCAAAGAGGGAGACAACCATGAGAGACTCTAGACTCTGGGAAACAAACTGAAGGTTACAGAAGGTAGGGGGCTGGGGGAATTGGGTAACTGCATGATGGGTGTTAAGGAAGGTATGTGTAGTGATAAGCATTGAGTGTTATATGCAAATAATGAATCGTTAAGCAGTATGTCAAAAACTAACAATGTACTATATGTTGGCTAATTGACCATAATAAATAGATGATAGATAGATGATAGATAGATAGATAGATAGATAGATAGATAGATAGATAGATAAATCGGATGAAGTGATGATAGTCATGTTAAAACAAAAAAGTTTTGAAACTCGAGGTGGTATAGTAGACAAGTATCACAGGAATTAAAGGCAAAATTACTTCACTAAGTATAGCTCTGGACCAAATGCTTAACTTCTCCAGCTCTGTTTTCTCATCTGTGAAACATGGTAATAATTGTGCCTACTTTACAAGGTTCTTGTTAGTAGGAACGGAGATAGCCCATGCACGTGAGCCTAACTCACGTTAAACATTCAATCCATGGTACTCTCCTACCCCCTCACAACACAATGTCAGAACCTATTAGAGTGTCTGTATAAAGACACAGAGAGGGAGCATCATGACAAAATTTCTCATTATTCATTTCACCTGGGAAACCTTAGAAACCCAGACTGATCAGGAAAAAAGGACAGGACAATGCCAAGCAGCCCTTCCTATTCTGAAAGTATACTGCATCCTTGCCTCCAATAAGTTGCCTCTTCCTCCTCCTCTTTAGCCTCCCATTATGGAGTTCTGTGTTGCAGGCAAGACTGGATAAAGACATAGGGATACTATCTCTGCCTGTGTTCATTTGCTAGGGTAGTCATGATAAAGTTGCACCAATTTAATACCTTAAAAAGTAGAAATTTATTTCTCTCACAGTTCTGGAGTACAGATGTCCAAAATCAAGGTTTGCATAGGGCTATGTTCACTCCAAAGACTTTAGAGAAGAACTTTTCCTTGCCTCTTCTAGCTTCTGGCATTCCTTCGCTTGTGGCAGCATAACCCTAATCTCTGCACATGGTCTTCCCTGTGACTCTGTGTGTCCTTTCTCTCTCTTACAAGGACACTCTATTTGGATTTAGGGCCCACCCTAATCCAATCATCTTGATCTTTATTTTAATTACGTCTGCAAAGACCTTATTTCCAAATAAGGTCACATTCTGAGGTTTCCAATGGGTGAACAGGAGTTTTGAGAGGACACTATTTAACCCACTGCAATGTTTTAAATATGTATTTTTTTATTATGTTATGTCAGTCACCATGATTCATTGTTTGTGTATAACACCCAGTGTTCCATGCTATATGTGACCTCCTTAATGTGACCACTCTTAATGGTCACACCGAGCCAACCCATCCCCCCACCCTCTATCCCTCTAAAACCCTCAGTTTGTTTCTTAGAGTCCATAGTTTCTCATGGCTCATCTCTCCCTCTCACATCCCGCCCTTCATTTTCTTCATTCTAATGTCCTCCATATGTACCCCAATGTTCATAGCAATGTCCACAGTAGCCAAACTGTGTAAAGAGCCAAGATGCCCTTCAATAGGTGAATGGATAAAGAATATGTGGTATATATACACAATGGAATATTACTCAGTCATCAGAAAGGATGAATACCCAACTTTTGCATCAACATGGTTGGGACTGGAGGAGATTATACTAAGTTATATAAGTCAAGCAATATTTTAAATCAAACTGTTTTTTCTGCCAGTTGAAGAAGCATAAAAGAAATGATATCCCAGTAGCAAAAAGCATACCTGGTACCCAGATCTTGGCTTCTTTTTTTTTTAAGATTTTATTTATTTATTTGAGGTGGGGGAGAGAATGAGTAGGATGGGCAGGGCAGAAGGAGAGGGAGAAGCAGACTCTCTTCTGAGCAGGGAGACCAACGTGGGGCTAGATCCCAGGATCCTGGGATCATGACCTGAGCTGTCTGCTTAACCCAGCACAGAGCCACCCAGGCATCCCATATCTTGGTTTCTAATACCATTCTCCAATGAAAGGAACCACAGCTCCTTACAGAGATGGCCAATTCTAGGACTGGGGCAGGAAACATACAAGATGATCTTGGAACAGAAAGTAACAAAGTGCTAACACACACACACACACACACACACACACACGGAAGGAGATGTGTCAAAGGAGCACAGTATCTGTATGAGTGACCCTCATGGCATACCACCTGAACAGATGAACTATCTGCTAAGTCCACAACCCACAGAAACATAAGAAAGAGTAAGTCATGTTATTTTAAGCCACTAAGTTTTGGCTTTGTTTTACAGCAATAGATAACAAACACACGTAACTTCCTTATTAAATTGGTAAAGATATGTTTTAAAGTGTTAGTGCCATTAAGAGTGCATCAAGATATGGTGAGTCAATTTAAAACTGTTAACAATTATTCTGGCAAAAAAAAGGAGTGTAGAAGCAACTTAAAATGTTCCTAAGGGTCACCTGGGTGGCTCAGGGTCACCTGCCTTCAGCTCAGGTCATGATCCCAGAGTCCTGGGTTCAAGTCCCATATTGGGCTCCCTGCTCAGTGGGAAGCCTGCTTCTCCCTCTTTGGCTCCTTCTGCTTATGTTCCCTCTTTAGCTGTGTTTCTATCAAATAAATAAAATCTCAAAAAAATAATAAAATAAAATGTGTTCCTAAAACTAGAAAAATCTGAACAGCATAATAAGTAGTATTGAATTATAGAACAAAGTATAAAACAAATATCCATGAGTAGTCCATAGCAATATACATAGCAATTGAATAAATTAATAAATGGGAGACAAGACAAATCTTCATCACAGAATTCAAAATAACTTACGTAGATACTCCACCCTTACAGGAGGGAGAGAGTCCTGATTCCCAGGCCCTATGTGGGCTGCACATAGTGGCTTCTTTCCAAAGAATACAGTATGGAAAGGGGGTACAAAGAGTAGCTTTCCAGTGGCGAAAACTAACAAACACTACATTAGCAAGATGACCAAGGGTCATGTTGATAGTATGTACCCTTGACATAATGTGATAAAAATGGCACTTTACCTCTGCAGTCTCCCTCCCAATAACCCATAACTCCAGTCTCATCATGAGGAAAACATCAGACAAATTCCAACAGTGGGGCATCCTACAAAATATTTTATCAGTACTCCACAAAACTGTCAATGTCATCAAAAACAAGGAAAATCTGAGAAACTGCTACAGCCAAAAGGACCTTAAGCGACACGATGATTAAAAGTAATGAGTATCCTGGATGAATTCCTCCAACAGAAAAAGGACATTAGATAACTAAGGAAAACTAGGATCGCCTGGGTGGCTCAGTTGGTTAAGCGTCTGCCTTCAGCTCAGGTCATAATCCTGGGTCCTGAGATTGAGTCCCACATTAGGCTTCTTGCTGGGTGGGGAAAATGCTTCTCCCTCTGCCTGTCACTAATCCCCACTTGTGCTTGCTCTTTCTCTCTGCCAAATAAGTAAATAAAATCTTTTTTTAAAAAAAGATAACTAAGGAAATCTAAATAAACTATTGGTGTTAGTTAATAATGTATTAATTCTGGTCCATTAATCATAACAAATGTATCGCACTAATATATGATATTAATAAAAGAAGAAACTGAGTATGAGATACATGGGAACTTTCTGAACTAGGTTTTAAGTTTTGCTGCAAATCTGAAACTGTTCTAAAAAATAAAATCAATTTTAAAAACAAACCGTTCAAAAAAATTAAATTGTGCCCATTTCCCTTATACAGTGGTATAAATTTAAAGGAAGCTAATGAGAACGGAGATTGTGTTTTTTTGTTTGCTTTGTCTACTGATATAACTTAAGAGCTTAGAACATACCGTGGCATAATGGAGACACGCAAAAAAATTTTTTTTTAATTTCTAATAATGTATTCCTCAGTTACTGAACAATCCTTATGTATAAATCTTATTTTAAGCTCTGGGGAGAAAATTGAATTTGATATTTATTTCCAGGTCTCTTATGGAATAAATAGGTTTAATGAGAGATATTTCTAATTTACAAGATATGTGTAGCATTAGCTCTGCTGTTCCAATCCCACTCTTTGGGATAGTTTTGTTCTTATTGGTGGTGACCAAGGAAGCAATATCCTGAAAAACTAGTTTATTAAATAAGCTAGATGTTTCAGTAAATATTTTTGAATGAATTAAAACATAAAAAGAAACTCACAGGGATTAAACTTTCTATTTTCTGACTTTCCATTTCTCATTCATTTGTTCTATTTGTTCTTATTGGCATGCTTCCTATCAGGAAAAGAAATTTCTTTGAGTAAAATGTTGCTAAGCATTTTAAAACTTTCTAGATCCTTCAACTAGTTTATTAATGAATGACTCCCAGTGCAGGATATTTCTTTTTTTTTAATGATGTATTTTATTTTTTCAGTGTTCCCAGATTCAGGATATTTCTTTACATATAAGCACATCTCTTTCCCAGCCAGTGTACTCATAGATATTAGCACAAGGACCTCATGAGGTGCACTTTCTCTTCTGTCACCTATCTTTCTACCCTTCTTTGTAATTAATTTGCATGAAGATAGCCTCTTCTCTTCTCACTTGTTACTCTTAAAGGGAAAATACCATATCTTCCTTTTGTGTGCATGTTTGAAAGCTCTCATAATTTAATATTAGTTTATTTTCATATATTTATTTTTTTACTTTCTTATTTTGGGGAGGAGAATTTTTTTAATTAACACATAATGTATTATTTGTGTCTGTGATTCCTCAGTCTTACACAATTCACGGCACTCTCCATAGCACATACCCTCCCCAGTGTCCATCACCCAGCCATCATATCCCTCCCCATCCCCCACCCAGCAACCCTAAACTGGTTTCCTGAGATTAAGAGTCTCTTACGGTTTGTCTCCCTCTCTGGTTTCATCTTGTTTTATTTATCTCTCCCTTCGCCTATGATCCTCTGTCTTGTTTCTCAAATTCTTCATATCAGTGAGAGCATATCATAATTGTCTTTCTCTGATTGACTTATTTCGCTTAGCATAATACCCTCTATTTCCATCCATGTCAACACAAATGACAAGATTTCACTTTTTTTTAAATATTTTATTTATTTATTTGACAGAGAGAAACACAGCGAGAGAGAGAACACAAGCAGAGGGACTGAGAGAGGGAGAAGCAGGCTTCCTGCCAAGCAGGAAGCCTGATGTGGGGCTCGATCCCGGGTCTCCAGGACCATGACCTGAGCTGAAAGCAGTCACCCAACCAACTGAGCCACCCAGGTGCCCCAAGATTTCACTTTTTGATGGCTGTATAATATTCTTGTGTGTGTGTGTGTGTGTGTGTGTGTGTGTATACATACCACATCTTCTTTATGCATTCATCTGTTGATGGACATCTAGGCTCTTTCCATAGCTTGGCTATTGTGGACATTGCTGCTGTAAATACTCAGGTGCACATGCCCCTTCGGATCACAACACTTGTATCTTTGGGGTAAATACCCAGTAGTGCAATTGCTGGGCTGTAGGGTAGCTCTATTTTCAACCTTTTGAGGAACCTCCATACTGTTCACCAGAGTGGCTGTACAGCTTGCATTCCCACCAACAGCGTAGGAGGGTTCCCTTTTCTCTGCATCCTTGCCGACATCTATTCTTTCCTGACTTGTTAATTTTAGCCATTCTGACTAGTATGAGGTGGTATCTCATTGTGGTTTTGATTTGTGCTTCCCTGATGCTGAGTGATATTGAGCACCTTTTCATGTGTCTGTTGGCCATCTGGATGTCTTTGGAGAAATGTCTGTTCATGTCTCCTGCCTATTTCTTGGTTGGATTATTTGTTCTTTGGTTGTTGAGTTTGATAAGTTCTTTATAGATTTTGGATACTGGCCCTTTATCTGATATGTCATTTGCAAATATCTTTTCGCATTCTGCCATTGTCTTTGGGTTTTGTTGACTGTTTCCTTTGCTGTGCAAAAGCTTTTGATCTTGATGAAGTCCCAAGAGTTCATTTTTGCCCTTACTTCCCCCTTGCCTTTGGCAGTGTTTCTAGGAAGAACTTGCTGCAGCTGAGGTCAAAGAGGTTTCTGCCTGTGTTCTCCTCAAAAAATACCATATCTTTCCCATGTTGCCTCTCTTGCAACATGTCATGCAGTCCCTTTCACCTAGGAGTCAGTTTATATTATTGACTAAATAAAAAGGAATGGGGGGAGTATAAATGGAAAAGAAAGGGATATATGATTGTCAATTTGTTTATGGAATCAGCAGGATTTAGTGATTTTTTAGATATCCTAGGATAACAGAGAGGAAACAATGAAAGGCCAAGTATTCTGGTCAGGGGATTAAGAGAAGCTGGCACTCCTTTTAGGATTCAAATGTCATGTTCAGCAACTGATTTCAGAAGCAAGAAAATGAACGTGGTTCAGACCTGCTGACTGGAGATGTTCGGTCAAATACACAAATGGAAAAACTCAGGTCATGGCTGAATGGATGGTTCTAGAGCCCAGGAGAAGACCACTCTAGATGTGAGAGTCAGCTGCAGGAAAGTAGGAACTGAAGACCCTGCGGGATGTGTTACTGTTACAAAGAACATGAAAAGAAACCAGAGAAAATATCCAGTATTATAACCACAGTGGCAGGAAGAGAAACGAGAAACTTTAAAGGAGCTTGAGAAAAGTAACAAGAGAAGATGGAAAGGAGTATCGTTAGTGTCCCAGAGGTAGCAAAGCATAAAAGGAATTTCTTGAAGGAGCATGTGGTCAACCTTATCAAATACACCAGGGTCAGAGGAAGCTGAGAAAGGATAAGAAAAAACCATTGGCTTGGCAGAGAGCATATTTATGAGACTTGTGGAGTCAGGGTAGCCAATGTGAAAAGCCAACACCTCTAAAAGCCTTGAGAAAATTAAGGCAAGGACTGTGGGCCACTTTCAAGAAACTGGAACTAGAGGAAAAGGACTTAACACCTTGTTGTCATCTGAATAAGTGGAGAAATCAAATGAACAGGCCCTGCTGAGTGTGGGTCTATAGGGGAGCCATGAGACAGATGGCATGCAGATGGACTATCCAACATCTAATCTGGAAGGGACTTTCTAAGCAGCATCAAGGTCAACCCTCCAATGTTCCCTAGGAAGAAACTCAGAATGGTTGGGTAGCTAGTTCATGGTAGAAGAGAGATTCAAATGAAGATCTGCAATCTCCCATTTGGGAGACTCTCACTACACTCTCTTTCCAACATGAACCTTAAGCTTGGCAAATAAGAAACAAAAAGGAAAGAAACAGTTATACCTATTCTTCTTCTCTGTCCAGTTACTTCCTCTCCTCTAGCCCATCTATCAAACCTCATGAAGATATAATAATATTCATCCTTCCCAACTAGTCGGTGATAAACTGTTGTTTACCATGGGAAAGATGACAAGGGGATTCTTCCAAGACTATTAGAAAGTATAGTTTTCCCTATCTTACTGCCTTTCACCTTGCCTTGAATACACTAGGTTCCAAGTGGCCAAATTCACATGTGCAGAGAGAGAAGTTGGTAGCAACAGTGGCAGGGGACCAGAGGGAGGCAGTTTTTCCTCTTCGTTTCACACAGGCAGAACCTATGTAGCCAAAGTGAGCTAGAAGGGAAGACTGAGTGATAATCTGGCAAACTCAGGCAGTGTGAATACCCAATCCAGGCACTCGAGCCTCCAGGCAAAGAAAAACATTGTCCCTGACCCTGCCAACTTCCCTCCTCATGCATGAAAACTGCTCCAAGACCTGGGCCTGAGGGATTCATGGATCCCAAATGGTGGCAATGCCAAGTTGGCATGGGATTATGTGAGGCCTCTGTCCAATAGCACACTGGACTCCATCCTCCCTCCCCCCATTTTATTCCTTTGTGGCACTAAGAGAGTAGTTGGGAAGGAATACCCTCTGTGTAGCCACTAGGGGACCATTTAATGCACTGTATTAGTAATGCAGTGTCGGGGTTCTGGCTAACATAGATTCACTGGCAAAAGATCCAGATGCTATGGTTATAGGTGAGTTAGCAAAGCACGGGTGACTACAATGCTGCGTTTATTACTTTATGCATTGGTTTCACTTACTGACTGGCTCCGGCCTGTTCTGGTGGAAGAAGATCTTTCTCATCAGTAAGTCATTTTATGCTTTCCTTGGAATGCCTCTCCTACAAATCTGAGTCCAGACTTTAAAATTAAAATGGAAGACTGAGTTTCAGTATTCTCTCCACATAAAGGGGGGCCTTTTTACTACCTGAGTAGCAGGTATTATGGACTCTCCTCTTTATGTCCAAGTCACTAGGTGGAGAACTGACAAATCCTTCAGGCCAGGGGAAGCCTTGGAAATTTGGAATCATTTCTTTAGAATACTTACCTCCTTGAGTCTGTCTAACCCTTCTACACCCGACTGCATTTGCCCCAGCTAGGAACATGGCAATTTTGTCAGAGGCACACTCATTTTCAACATGACTGTATCTATTCACAGAGCAATAAGGTTTTACGGGACTGCTATATTTACCTAGCCACAAAAGCAGATTTTACTCAAGTATTCACTCTTTCTCCTTTTTATTTTTGCCTACTCCCTAAAAAAGCCCTAACAATAGCAATATTGGAGACAAGCTGGGAAATCTGCCTCTTTACAAAGCTGACACAAGCGTTGGCGGACTAATAATGTATTCAGCAGCCACCTAGTCAGCAATGCAAAATGGTCCCCGGGTTCAAGGCTATGATACATTAGAATATAATTTGGCTGGAGCTTCTCTCTCTATTATGGAGAACAAATGCATTTTTGAATGACTTGAAGAAGAGGTCATGCTATTACTTATGATGGGTAAACTCAAAGAGGGTCAGAGAGGAGATGTGGTTTAGATAAGCCCCTGGAAAGTATATATGCTCTTTTAAATCTAATCCTATTTTTTAGGTCTCTCTCTTCACTTTCAGGGCAGGAAACTTGGCTGCCACCTGGGGCTCTATTTTCATCTTCTCGCGAGTTTTCAGACAACTGCTGAATCGCTGCTGTTACTCCATCCGCAGAGTATGGAAAATGCCACTCACTTTTCAGGCTGCAGGGGACACAGCGAAGTTGCTACAGCAGCTCTTGCCGTGATTGTTTCTCAAAAAATTAGACCCTGGCCGATCTCTGAGAGTTTTAAGATAGCTAGGTGACATCGGTTTTCTTCCTAAGTATAGCATGTTTAAAAAGATGCCTGTGTGCTCAAAGCTTTGTCATTTTCCCAATCCCTCCTTTTGTCTGTTGTAATATACAGGTTGATGTCTACAAAAGAACCAGTTTAAGTTCTTCACTGAGGAGCTCAAGTTCCTAATTCTCACAACCAGTTCGGTAGTATATTTAGAGAAAAGGCAAATATGCCTTCAATATTCTTAAACTCTATACAGAAAATTGCTTAGCACTGTATTCTATTTGCAGTCTACCCTTCCCTAATTAAACTGGGTTAAAGAAGGCTTGAGAAAATCGCCTAATTACATGAAAAATCAATCTCACCTATTCTGACGGGCTTCCAGTGCATTGTTAGAAATCATGACTAGAAGTCATTTCTTTCTTTCTTCACATATTTTCCCACATGTGCTATAGGGTAGTGAGCTTGCGAGTCCAGGTCAATGGCAGTCCCTGTTGGCGCCCATTGGTAGAGGCAGAGTGGGTCACATGAGGGCCAGCTCCAGCCTGCTCTATGAACAGTCTCACAGTCTTCAGAGCAAGTCTTGGCTGCACATTCTTCAGCTTCTGCACCAAGTTTCTTTTGCTGGAAAAAGAGTCACAGTCCATCTGCTGTGCAAATACACAAATACAAAACCATCACCCGTTTCAGTAGGAATCAGTCCCCACTAGGATACAGCAGCCCTTTCACCTTTCAGATGAGGAATGAATGTTGTAATTGTAGATCAAGCTCCTGAGGCTCTTCTCAGGCAAAGGATAGCGTTAGTCCTGGCTCCAGGGAGCCTCCAGACCAGTGGTGCCCCAGCAAGTTCTGTACCCAGTACAAAGATGACACAAGTCAATTTTTAGCCGACCTCCTCTTGCACTGTTTTCCACCCCATGAGGTGAGTGTGGATGGCAAGAACTGAGCACCTGAGTAGGGGTGACTTCCAGAAATCCACAACCCCTGTAGCAGTCTACGGCAAGTAAAGCGGCTCTCTGTATCTTGCGCATAAATAGTATTTTGAGTCCACTTCTGATTTATAAATACTCTAAAAAGTTGGGCAGATGCCATACAGTTCTGCATTGTTTTTAACGTCTTATAATTGATCAGGTATTGTTTCTGTAGCTAGAAAAAAAAAAAAAGAATTGAATGACCTTTTACATGATTCCTTCCAGGCTTGAGCAGTATCAAAGAGATTAAAGAAGAGCAAAATTTAAAACTGAGTCTCATGTATATGCACAAAATACTTCTGGAAGAGTCTAAAACACCTGGTAACAGTGGTTGTCTCTGAGAAGAGAGGTGGGTGCTGAAGAAAAGGATGTTACTCATGTTCCATCCCTGGTGGAGGAGAAAGAGGCAGAAGATGAGGAGGAGAAGGGGATGGGTGCTGTGGTTTTCAGAGACATGCAATTTTGTTTTACATAGAAAACAAAGACATTTCTAATTTCAGACATAAGCAAAACTCTCCCAGTTCATCTAAAACAAACCTGGACAAAACAAAAACCTGCATTGAGGTGGCTATCAGAAAAGATAAAATCCAAGAGTCAGTCTATAGTGCAAATCCTCGATTGTGTCATCAACCTATTTTATTTTCTCATTTTTTTAAGATTTTATTTATTTATTTGACAGAGAGAGACACAGCGAGAGGGGGAACACAAGCAGGGGGAGTGGGAGAGGGAGAAGCAGGTTCGAGCAGGGAACCCAATATGGGGCTCGATCCCAGGACCCTGGGATCACGACCTGACCTAGGCAGACTCCCAACAACTGAGCCACTCAGGCCCCCCTGTTTTCTCATTTCCTGACATGGTCTTTAGCGATCTTCCTCTGTTGGACACATCCATAGAGAAGACACAAGTTTCCACATCTAAAATGCTCATTACTGAAAACAGTTTATTCTTCCTTTGCCCTCACCATCCCTTCCTTTCAGTATGTATTCCCTTGTATAACTTTCTCAATCCTCCATGGATTTCCATCAGTTAATTTAACTATCTTTTCTTTCCTCTCTAGTAGCATTTACTGAGTGCTTTCTATATTCTCTCTTTAACATCATTTACTGAGTACTTATTAGATACAGTATCTCATTTAATCTTTAGAACCACTTTATGAAGTACTATTGTTATTGACATTTGCAAATGAAAAAGTTAGAGCAGACATATGAGGTACCTTGACCCAGATTATTCAGCTAACCCAGAAGGGCCCACTGAAAGCCTACATATTAAGTTGTAAAAGTGTCATTCTTACCTCACCCCTTAATCTTTTTATTCAAATTTTATTTTTTTCAAAGTCCTGTCCACTATCCAATGGCCTCATATTAACTGCCTCTTCCTCTTTTCCTCATTATTTACCCCTGCCCAGGTGGCTTGCTTGCTTATTTACTTACTTACTTACCTACTTATTTTGCTCAGGTACAAAATACAACTAGGAGATTATTTTTCAGGGCCTTCTCTCCTGCCACTCAGAGCCTTAGTGAAGGCACAGCCATCGTAGTGATGACTATAGGCTATGTATTTGCAAGGGAGGTGATTTTCCGCTGACTCACAACTATGACCCTTAGAAAAAGGCTTATGCTTGTCTGTGCTTGAAAATGGTGCTTGTCCCCAAAGATGGGTGACCTGTAATTATGTTAATAAGGTAATGAAAAGAGAGGGATTGTATTTGACTATACATTACTGTTTAACTAGTCTTGGTAAGTTAGTAAGACACATACTTTTTTTCCATGAAATATAACTTTTATGCTTGTGAGAAAAGCAAACAAAGTCCTATCATGAAATGCTTTTATTTTGAGCTCCAAAATATCAAGCTTTGCAAAGATGTTAAGCATAAAACAACATTCCATTATTGAGTTGTGCTTGTTGTATTCACATCACTATATTTCTGAGAGGGCTCTTATCATCATCATCGCCATTATTATTACATAATGGAGAAGGAGAACTTGAAGGAAGAACATCAAGATTCCAAAAATAAAGTTCCTATATAAGTCTTACTCCCACCCTTGCACCTAGTGAACTGTGGATTAACAAGAAAATACGCAGTCCCACAACAAGAGAAAATCATACTTAGCTAACATTCATATTCCAAAGGCAAAGCCAAAAGAAGGAAAAAACTTCTGTCTAAAGACAGATACACATGTGGACATAGACATGCACACACTCAACCTCCCCTATGTCAGAAAGTTGGCCCAGCAGAGCCTATGGCAGAGATTCAACTGTGTGACATCACTACATCTTATGTAATACGTGGTAATGAATTCATTGCATGGGATATTCCACCAGAAATTCATCCCTGCCCTCCCCATCCATTGCCCACTCCTTTCACAACAGCAAGCCAAGTTTGTTTGGTACCACTGTGCTGCTCAGCCTGCTTGCTTAATGCATTCATTAAACAGGAGACTGGAGATGGTTTCCTATGTTTCTCATTATTTAAAAGAACAAGTTAATCTCCCCTTTTGGGGGCAACAGGAGAACTGAAAATCACATGATCCTCTTAAATAGTTCTTTGCCTGGTCCTCCCCTGCTGACAGGTCTGCCTTCATAATTTTATTGTCAAGGCTTTGAAGCAAATCTTAGAAAGGTAGAGTTAGCTGACGGAAGGGTGGAAATGAGTAGAAGGATGATGAGGCTGGGAAACAGATAGGGAATGAAGGAAGAAATCCAGCCACCTGATATATGGCAAGTCTTTTATCAGATCTATCTCCTTCCCTTCTCGAGTGCTTATCATATCACGCAAACTGCTCCTGAGGAGCCCTCCATTTACCCTCTCCCCTAATTAAATGTGCACTTCATTAATGTAAATTGGGGGTTTAATGCTCTTGTTGAAATTCTGAAGAAAGTGCTATGGCCTTGCGAAATGCTTAAGCATCATTGCAAATTAGATTAGGGACCAAGAAAGGCAGTAAAATTAGAATGATAATGGCTGATGTGGCTTCCTGACAGGCATGACTATTCAGGGATCAATGGAATGGAGAACAGTTTCCCGAGCCGAAAGTGAAAGGCAGGGACAAACGTCAGCCTACAGATGTGGCTTTTGGAAGCACTTTCAATTAGTTTAATTTGGTAAATGGTGGGGATTTAGAGGCTCTCAGCCAGTCATACAAGACAAGAATACATTGAAATGTTTTTCACTTTTTAACATAAAATAGGATCGGCTTTAGATTTGCATTTCTCGAACAAGAAGATGGAGTGGGAGTGGGGGTGGGTGGAGGGTGCAGGGAAAGTTTCCAAAGTGTTTCACCAACTCTGCTTTTGAAAATGGAAATGACTTTTATGAGCTTGGACAGCAACCTCCCAAATAGTGGGAAAAGGGAGCGTAAACGTACCCCTTCTGGTTCTCAGGGACGCCTTAAATCCTGAACACACCAAGAGCCCAAGATGCACTAAAACCTGTGGTCAAAAACCATGGGGGTGGGGCAGCAAGGGCGGGGGGGGGGGAAGGAGAGCGAAATACACTCAAACTCATTCATCATTCCCCACTACAAATATGTTCATTTCTAAAAAAAAAAAAAAAAAGCTATCTCTCAGTTACAGGATTCATTCTGTTCTCTACCCTCAAAAAAAAAGTCACATTTTTAAAGGTATCACGAAAGGAGAATATTCATAATTTGTTCCACAAATATTCACCCAAGCACATGTGTGCCAAGTTAGGTTCTGGGGCATCACCACCTCAGCAGACACTCATTCAGGGGACACTCACTGAGGCTCATTTGGTGAGTGCTAAGTGCCTTTTCCTTTTTGTTCCCTCCTGCTAACTCCATCCCAGGCCCCCAAACCATGGGTGTCTTCACTGGAAAATAAATTGGCACTAATCTGGTGACCGGGACGTTTACAGGCAGGACAGCTTCTGTGCACAAAGCCCTCCTTCAGATTTGCACATTTTGACTACAGGTCCCTCCTTGTGTTCCCAGAATGCTGTCAAGTTCCAGTTGGACCTCCTCCCTGAAGACTGCATCTTTCATGAGTGAAGAGGAAGGAGATGATGTATCAGAAACTCCGGTAAATATTACCAAATCCTCAGTGACTCCCCAAATCTGTTCAACCTTGTGAACCTGTGCAGTGATTCACCTCCCAAAGCCATACGTTCCTCTTCTAGATTCACCAAATGTTTGCTAACAGGCTCATCTCTCACTTTTGTTAAGTTAATACTGCAAATCAGCAGCAAGCAAGGCAATCGACAAATGAATAAAGAAAGCAGAGTCATATGTCCAAAAGAAAAGACATTGATATTCACATGAAGTGAAAATAAACCAGGGCAAAGGTAAGCTCATAAAATAGTTTGCACTGTTAATAATTTGGTGGCCAGAAGTTCTCAGTTCATCATGGAGATGGTAGCAGATCCTTGGTATTACAAATAACTACATGATTTATGAACTTTATAAGGCTTCATTTCATAAGGCTACTTGTCTCCTACAAAATATTCAGAGAAGCAACAGGGAAAAAAATCCAATGAAATGATCCCAATGAAGTTAATACAAGTAATAACAATAACATCTAATATTTGTATAGTATTATGCTGTTTCCCAAGACCACAGACAAATTCAATTATTCATTTGATGTACAGCAAAGCCTTCGGGGGTAGGAAAGAAATAAATAGTTCTTCCTGTTTTATAAATGAGGAAAACAAAGTTTAGAGGTGTCCAGTTGTTTCCCAAAAAGACAGAGTTAGTGAGTGACAGAGAAGGAATTAACATGAAAACCTTCTTTTTCTAATAACTTCAGTGTTGTTGCAAAATTAATAGATGATTGGGGCGCCTGGGTGGCTCAGTTGGCTAAGTGACTGCCTTCGGCTCAGGTCGTGATCCTGGAGACCTGGGATCCAGCACCACATCAGGCTCCTGCTCAGCGGGAAGCCTGCTTCTCCCTCTCTCACTCCCCTACTTGTGTTCCCTCTCTGGCTGTGTTTCTCTCTGTCGAATAAATAAAGAAAATCTTTAAAAAAATTAATAGATGATTTTTGAGGGAAAAATTTCAAATAATACACAAATGTACAAATAAGAAAGTAAAATGCATTCCAATAATTACCAAAACTATTTTGCAAGCATCATTTTTCATAAATCTTTCTTTGCTTATACATAGATAATATTAATAATGATAATAGGAGCTAGCATATATTAATTTCTTAGAATGAGTCAGGCACTAAATTTTGGTATCTTATATATTTGCATTTATTCTTTAGAACAACTCTGTGAGGTAGATGTAACTTCTAAATGAGGAGCATAAGGCCTGGAGATATCATACAACTCTGAAGTTTACTTATAAAAATATGATCATAGCTTGCTTTTTCACACAACATAGTATAAGCATCTTTTTATTTATCCACCTCATCATGTTTCGTGGGCGCATACATTGCATTGTATGTAAGTACCATGATTTAATTAACACATCCCTACTGATGTAGTTGAGGTTACTTTAGTTTTTTCTTTTGTAAACACTGCTATGTTGAAAATCTTAAGCGTCCTTTCTTTCACATGCAGCTGGCAATTTCCTTCAGGTTCATTCTTCCACTGAGATTTAGAGCAAGACTTAGATCAAATTGCTGGCTTCACAGACTTGCTCTCACTCTACCCCTTTCGCACTGCCTCCTTAATGGATATCAAATAAACTCAACAGCTGTTGGCTGGGGGTTTTCAGATTTTTCAAAGGTGGCAAATTATGTCCCCAGTTTGTGCTCATTGCTTCAAGTAAACCCCTGTCTAGGATTCTTCTGCCTCCTGGGCACTCAGAGAACTGCCTATAGGTTTTGCCTAGGTCCCCAAACAATAATGCCATGACACTGCTGTGATGAGGCAAAACTGTCATTTCCTTCCAACCTGCCATTCCACGAACACTTGACTGGATACCAAGGAAACAAGCCCAGTAAGATAGAATCAATGCCCTCAAGAAGCACACAGACATGAGAGACAGAAAAATAAAGAAGCAATTACAAAGAAGTGTATAAGTGCTATGACAGAAATATTCACATGATTCTTACATGGCAACCAAGCTGTTTACTCACTGGAGAACTCGGGGAAGGCCTTCCTGAAAGGAGATAGCTAAGGAATCCTGAAAGATGAGCTGCAGATACCCGAGCAGAAGAAAGGTGGATGCAGCCAATGGAACCCTCTCCATACAACTGTCTTCTCCAGATTCCATGGCCATTCCTCCTCTCTACCCTTCAGGTCACAGGGTGGAACATAGCCATTTCCCATCTGCTAACTTCAGGATACTAGGTTATCCTGTCCTCATTTTCAAATACCCTTCCCGGTTGTTTATAAATAGCCCAGTATTAAACTCCCTTACCAGGTTTGAGTGTGAGATCCATTTCCTGTCAGGATCCTGACTGATTCAACACATATATGCATAAGAGACGGCACAAATCTACAGATTTCACAGCTCCCACCCTTGACCTCACTCTCATCCCAAAGCCCACCTAGGGAGGCAAGAATAAAAACCCTGCTGCAGAAGAAATGCATAGCACTCAGGATTGGCCCTGTTCCCTTACTGGCACAAAGATCTCAGAGGGACATTTCTCTTCTGGCACCAGTTAGAGATGTTCAATTTCATTTCACTTTAATTTGCAATAAATGTGCCTAATTTTATTTTTAATTTCCTAAATAGATTGATTTGGCAAAGCCACTTTGCCAGCTCAAAAGTTAAATTCCTGATTGAAAATGCTAATAAGGAATTCATTTTCTCAAACACTGATTCTCTAATATTGCAAAATCGCTCTTGTTTAGATAAGAATCAGAGAGCTATAGAGATGGGAGGTTCAGTAGACATGAACCCAAAAGGCACAACCAGAGTTAAAGGTCTTGCCCAACAAGATACAGCTTGTTAATAACATTCTTCCACCCTTCTAGATCCTGGATTGCCTGATTGAGGCAAATATTGTTTGCACTGGAAAAGTACTGACTCTAGGATGATTCTTTGCATTTTATGAGATTATTCCATCCTTGGCATTCAAACCTCCTTAAGATATGGCCTCAATTTTACTTACCATGTCCTGATAAGTTGAAAATGAAGGTTGAAAAAGAGAAAATTGAAGGGAAAAGGGGAAAGGGGAAGGGGAAGTGGGGAAGGGAAAGAAAGGGAAGGGAAGGGAAGGGAAGGGAAGGAAAGGAAAGGAAAGGAAAGGAAAGGAAAGGAAAGGAAAGGAAAGGAAAGGAAAGGAAAGGAAAGGAAAGGAAAGGAAAGGAAAGGAAAGGAAAGGAAAGGAAGAATAGCACAAGAATAGCACAAGAGTAACTCAAGAAGTAACAGTTGCTGCCTATAGGAAGAAAGGAGTGGGAAGGAGAATTACTTTTTATGAGTTAATTTGTAACTTGTGACCGTTATGGCATTTGAATTTATTATCTATTTGAAAAATAAATCAGCTTATTCAAAAGATAAGGAGAGCAAGTATGTGAATTTGGTTTAGCAAGGAGGTATTGCCCATCTACTGCATGTTATGAAACATCCTAGGCAGTGCAGGGGATATAAAGGTAACTAAGGCATAACTCTAGACTTCAAAGAATCTATTATCCCTGAGGAGGAGACAGAAATGCACAGAAACAATGATAATCCAAGATGGAATGTGTGAGATCACAGAAGCCAGATGGAATGAGGGTCACTTCAACTCAGCGCAACTGAGTTGCATATTAACAGATGGTTAGAATTGGGGAAGGATATACCAAGTGGGGGAACTGTCAGCAAAAGCTTGACAGGGGAAATTAAGGAGGACATAAACAGCTTCTTTCTGGTCACACTGCAGTGGGTGAAGACAGGTAGAAATCCCCAGTCCCTCTTAAGGCCCAGCCATGAGGACACCCTCCAGTTTTCACAAAAGTCCTATTTGTAATAATTATGTCTTACATGAATATGATACTTTAGTTTTTAAAAGGTCTTCTCAAGTAAACTATCTTATTTAAACTTCACAGTAATACATCCTCACTATATTGTTGGAGAAACCAGATATGAAAGGACAGCAAAGTTAAATGGGATTTTGAAGGACAAGGACAGTGTTCTTTCACAGATGGGGAAATTGAAGCATGGAAAGAATATGTGACACTCAGGAAAAAAGCCAGAAATTTCTGAAGTTGTTTTCCTCACACACTCAGGGAACAAAACAAATCTGTCTTCTAGTGAAACACTGCTTGCATCTGTAGTGGCATTTAACTTGTGTACTGCTGTCTACTTATATACAAAAACAAACATACACACTTCAAGTGTCCATACCTATCTACCACCTAGAAATGTATTAGGAAAAAAGCAATGACTATCATTAGTATTTCCAAGCCTTCTTTTTTAGTCCTATATCTACTGTTACCTAGACACTTCCCACCTTGGGGATGGTTATGCATCCGAGTGTGGCTGCAGACCAAATTAGGGGAAGGCAGCTCTAACAATGGGGTAAGTCAAAGGTTTGCCAGTAACCACATTCTCCACCATCCACCCAGAGACTACTCCAAGAGGAGGAGCTATTAAATGTTTGGAGGGGGAGTCTGGGTGGCTCAGTGGTTAAGTGTCTGCCTTTGGCTCAGGTCATGATCCCAGAATCCTGGAATGGAGCCCCGTATCGGGCTATCCCACTCCACAGGAATCCTGCTTCTCCCTCTCCTTCTGCTACTCCCCTGCTTGTGTTTCCTTTCTCACTGTGTCTCTCTTTGTCAAATCAATAAATAAAATCTTTTTAAAAATGTTTGGAGGTATTGTTTCTAAAAGAGGGAAATCAAATACATATTAGAAGATCATTGATGAGATAAAGCTGCAAAAGTTTAGGGCAAGGGTCGCTGCTGTAGGTAGCAAGCAGCGTGCAAAATGGATGGAAAGAGAAAAGCACAGGGACCTGTATATAATAACAGAAGTAATTTCATCTTTTATCCCTCGGTACCCATTCACAAAATGCACGCCCCTCTCCCTTCAGTCAGCCCTCCACACCCATACCCTCTGCATCTATAGCCTTTTTGAGAATCTCCCCCATTTCCCAGCTGGGCCTGAATGATTAGGTGTGGCCCTATAGCTCACTCTCACTTATTCAGCTGTTAAAGCAGCTTAAACCCTCATAAGAACATTAACATTTGGGTGCCAATAACAGATTGACCTTTATTCATAAAGTGCAAATAGTTGGAAGTTGAACAGATTGGTTGCCAGCAATTGCCTTTTATGTGCAGTTTAACGCTTTGATTTCTCTCCCCTTTCTTCCTTTAATCTGACAACGCTGGCTTGAATACGGTTTGCACTCTAAGTAAACAGGGCCAGGGGAGGCCTCTGCTTTTGTAGCCACAGTTTGCTTGGTGGAGGGAGGGAGACCGGAGAGCGATTTTTAAAAGATTTGCCTTTGGAATTAAACAATTTAAGAATGGAATGGAGACCCCCAAAACTGAATGGAGCTGTTGGAAGAACTCTGAACTGAACTCACAAGAGCCTTTTGCATATGGGACCATTTATCCAAAATCGGCCATCGAGATGCAGAATGAGAATGTAAGGATTTATATTAACTCTCTTGAAAGTTTACTCCATGCCATACACAAAAGGGAAACTCAGAAACCCACAGTGCCTGTGGATTTGAGATGGGACCACACCGCACTGCTTTGTTACACACTTCTAGCCATCTGTGAGCATTTAGATGCTGCAGACTGCAAAGGGTGGCTTGATCCTTTTAAACAAGTTGTGTTTCTTTAAAGCATTCTAAGAACATACCTCTTAAGCATAGGCTTTTTAAGATACTTTCCAACATTCAGTTTTGGATTTTTCTCCCCCGATCTTGACAATACTTCACTTTCAACAGCACAACCTACACTTTATAGCAAATAGAGGCTCTTTATAGCATTTTCATAGACAGATGTGTAAATGCAAAGCTTACCAGCAATCAATTGTGCCCATTTAGAAATAATAAAGTTCTTTGTGTGTCAACAGAACAAACACAGGAAATGGAAGGTACAAAGCTTTCATGAAAAGGCCTGACGATAAATGTAAAGCAATTTTATGTGGATGCTGGTTCTGCTAGAGTTTTGCAGTGCCTTGAAAAAATCTTAACTGTAGTATAGGAGTAAAGGATAATTTCTTTTTGATCCAGGCAATTTAGCAATGTACTGTACATGAACAACTTTGGCTTTAGAATTAGGCATATCTAGGTTTGTGTCCTAACCCTTATTAACAGCTCATCAGCTTTGTGCCTAAACAAGGAACTTGTCTCAAACCTCATTTCCTTTTCTAAAATTTATAGGCAACTATAAGCACCAGTCTCAGAGGGATAAACATCCCTGGGAAGCTCAACACAGCTCCTTGCCCCTTAGTAAGTAAACTCAGTGAAAGTTGTTATTTTATTAATTATTAATTTTGTACAGCTTTGCTGTCATAGGTCTAGATGAAGAGTATGATAAAAAAAATAGAAAAGTTGGGGCGCCTGGGTGGCTCAGTTGGTTGGACGACTGCCTTCGGCTCAGGTCATGATCCCGGAGACCCGGGATCGAGTCCCACATCGGGCTCCCTGCTTGGCGGGAAGCCTGCTTCTCCCTCTCTCACTCCCCCTGCTTGTGTTCCCTCTCTGACTGTGTTTCTCTCCGTCAAATAAATAAAATATTTTTTAAAAAAATAGAAAAGTAAAAGAAATTAGAAAGTACTTAGCAATGGACCCACCCCAAAATTAACCACAATAAATGGAAATTGCTATTATTATTATCAGTTTATACTTTCCTGTGCACAGACTGTTTCACTATCTTAAACTACATTAGGATTGTCTTATAGCAGAAAATAGGTCTTCCATTCCTTTTATACCCTCTGATGCTATGAGCACAATATTAGATGCAGCGTAGATGCTTAAGAAATGACATGTTGTCCAGGTTACCACTCATGCACCTGGACAGCATGTCATTTTTTAAGCATCTAAATGGGAAGCAGGGTAATCCAGGGAGGGAAACGAAACAACAGAGACTTTGGACACAGAAACAAACTGGGGGACTTGGAGGGAGGGGGTGGAGGGATGGGAGAGCCTGGTGGTGGGTACTGAGGGCACCTATTGCATGGAGCACTCGGTGTGGGGAATGGGGAATGAATCTTGGAACACTGGAAAAAAAATTTAAGTAACAATAAAAAAAAGAAATGACATGTTGGTTAACTCTTTTTACTCCTTTACTGGAAACCACCTGCTTCAAAGCAAAAAGCAAAAACCATAGGCACTATCTTTCCCTCCTTCTCCTTCAATTCTTTATTTACTCTATTACTGAGTCTTGTCATTTCTTACTTGAGAAAATGAGCTCTCCTATTCTACATTCATATTGTCAGCAGGCTGATCCACATGTGCAGCAGCCTTCTGATAAAGAACGTGCAATAATAATAATAATAATAATAATAATAATAATAATAATAAATAACATGCTCTCACTCTGTCCTCACCCCTACTTCCCACCTGCTTCCAGTCATTCTGACAATTGATGCTGGGCAAATATTCCCCAGACTTTTTTTATGTCTCCACCTAGCACTGCATGCTGTGGTCTCCATCTTCTTCCAGACTTTCCTTAATAGTCATATGGAAAGTTGCATGAATGGAAAGATTTAAGAAAAAATAGGAATATTGTCTATAGTGCTTTACTTAGGGCTTTTCCTGAACTTGGAATATCTATTACAAGGAGGGCAAAGCCTTACCACATTTGCTGACTGGTTAGCCATCTTACCAGCATGTACCTGACTTCAGCACAGGAGAGGCAAAGTGTTACAGGTTACACATGTACAACTCAGCAAAAAAGCAAATAATCCAGTTGAAAATTGGCAAAGAACCTGAACATACATTATTCCAAAGAAGATATACAAATGGGCAACAAGCACATGAAAAGGTGCTCAACATCCCCAGTCAACAGGGAAATGCAAACCAAAACCACGGTGAGGTATCACCTCATACTTGCTACAATGGCCATTATCAAAAAAACAGAGATAACAAGCGCTGGCAAGGACTTGTAGGAAAGCTAACCCTTGTGAGCTATTGCTGGTAATATCAACTTGTGCAAACACTTGGAAAACAGTATGGAGATACCTCAAAAAATTAAGACTAGAACTACCATGTGATTCAGTAATCTCACTTCTGGGTATTTACATGAAGGAAATGAAAACTCAAACTCAAAGATACATCTGCACCCCCATGTTCATTGCAGCATTATTTATAATAACTATAACATGAAAACAATCTGTATTCATCAACAGATGGAGAGAAAATTATATATGTATTCAGATTTACATATACAAACTTCTTTATTTTATATATATGCACATATATACATACACACTATATATAATAGAATATTATTCAGCCATAAAAAAAAGGATGTAGTGACATTTGTAACAATATGGATGTACCTGGAGGGTATTATGCTAAGTGAAATAAGTCAGGCAGAGAAAGACAAATATTGTTTGAGCTCACTTATATGTGGAATCTAAAAAAACTACAGTCATAGAAACAAGAGAGCAGAATGGTGGTTGCTGGAACTGGGGGCGGGGATGAGGAGATGTTGATCAAGGGATACAAACTTCCAGTTATAAGATGAACAAGTTCTGGGGATCTAATGTACAGGGTGGTGATTATAGTTAACAATACTGCACTGTATATTTGAAAACTGCAAAGAGAGCAAATCTTAAATGTTCTCACTACACACACACACACACACACACACACACACACACAAGATAATTATGTGAGCGAATAGATGTGTTAACCAAACTTATTGTGATCACATTTCACAATATGTACCAATTATCAAATCATCACATTGTAGACCATAAACTTACTTAGTGATTTTAGCATCCCAAAAAAGAGCAGAAGCAAGGGAAAGTTAAAAATTACATAAAATGGGTGCCTGGGTGGCTCAGAGGGTTAAGCCTCTGCCTACAGCTCAAGTCCATGATCTCAGGGTCCTGGGATAGAGTCCCACATCAGGCTCTCTGCTCAGTGGGGAGCCTGCTTCCCCCTTCTTTCTCTGCCTATTTGTGATCTATCTCTGTCAAATAAATAAAGAAAATCTTTTTTAAAAATTACATAAAAGACACATAGAAATAATGACATAGAAGGCAAAAACAAAAAATGAGGGAGAGTGAGATGTTAGTTTTGGGAGTTCCAGGACAAGCTGCTACTTTTCCAAGTCCCCAGAGCTACTCCAAAGAAGGGACAAGAACCATGGGCAATGAAAAACTCTGTTTTCTCAGGTCTCATGCTCACCAATCCCCAAATTCAATACTCACTCCAACTCAGGGCAAAGTGTTTATCTTCAGTGGAAACTCATTTTGGCTTAATTATTTTTTTTTCTCAGCTTTTCCTTCTATAATCAGAGACTGCAATGCCAAGTAGCTCTCAAGCCAAGTAATTTTAATGAGGGAAAGATTTCAAAAAGATTATGGATTGGGTTTTAAATGTCTACTGAAATGCACACAGAAAAGTCTTCATTGTAGGAGGAAATGCTTTAAAAAGTATCTTTAAATAAAACCTCAATAACAGCGACTTGGCAGGCTGCTACCCAGCCATCCCTGGGAGAGTGGGCTTTTTATGGATTCCAATCTAAGTGTTCCTGCTGACAGGAGCCCCTAATCTATAGTATTGTTCAGGACTCATGAGAGTCTCATTAATTAGTAGCTGATGAGGTACAAAAGGAGTAAATTTTGTTTCAATTTAATGATGACCTTCATTTTAATTCCATTCCCTTTGTGAAAACCTGGAAATTATATGACTATCCCCAAACAGTAGACTTTTTAAAAGCTCCTCCAGTCAGACAAACTGGTTTAATTTCTTCCCCTCTTTACTGAATGCAGAGCTTCAGTGAACCTAATATACTTCTGGAAAAAGAACTGATGGAAGAAAATTTAAGTTTTTGGGCTGCTGGGAAAATTTTGGCAGGAGATATATAGGAAAAAATGAAAGGTTTTGGTTTATATTTATGACAAGAACAAATCACATAAAAAGTCTGAGGATGACAAAAACTCTTAGTGTCATTAGAATGAAAAGCACTTAATGCACCTAGAAGACTTTAAATAACCTGGAAATCAACGCCTGGCATAGAGTATGTGCTTAGTAAATGTTTGTTGAATGAATGAATGAATGAATTTTTTTGATGTCATCTTACTCTCAGCCAATACTGGTATTTTAAACTATAATGTTCCTAAATTCAGTTAAGCAGTAAATTCACTGCATTGCTCATACTAACAAATTTTGAAAAATTAGTTGTGAAAGCAGTCCTTGGCCATTCCACAGGGCTAAAGCTCTCAGCTGTACTCAGGAAATAAGCCAGAAGTATAAGGACAAGTTGAACAGGTAGCTACCTGTCTCGCTACCCCTATGATTTCTCAAATTGCAGATCCCAGGATCAGGGGTTCTCCCTATAGGTGACTCACTGAAGCTGCTGGAAGCATTTTGGTCCAGGACATTGATATTGGCTTTTGGACACAGGCGTTTTAATGAAGTAAAAAGAGTAGTGGTGGGTTTTTTCTTTCTTTCTTTCATTTTTAATGCAAGTAATCTATGCAAAAGATACCTCTCACCCTCACATTATCCCTGACCCCATGTTCTTGGATGGAGCAAGACTTCGAGATGGGTTGAAAATGTCTGCATCACACACCGCTTGGAAGTCTTTCAAAACTGAAAGTTAAACAATTTGAAAGTGAAATCAAGGTCCTCTATTTCTCATATGACCCCTTAATTTCCTTTGTACACATACACACAAACACACACATGTTCTTGTCTACCAGACTATTCACTGAATGAATGAATGAATGGTTGCTATAATGAATTACAACTAGGTATGGAGTTCATATGATTGACTGTACTTACAAACCAAATATTTCTATGGTTAGATTGTAGTTGGGGAAGAAGTGATCTGGTCAGAACAAAATATGACTCTTAAAAAAAAGTGTTCTGAATGTTTGATTTCAAACTCCAAAGACAAGAGTTTTCCCAGCAATCCAGCTGAGAGAATCAAAGGTGCTCACAACCAAGATGGGTTAAACTCTGAGGCCATGACGCTGTGTTGTCCCCTCTTCACTCTGGGAGAGACAAACAAATTGGGTGGCCATGGTGGTATTCCAGTCCTTTCTCTACTCCAAGGCTATTCCTCATCTCTCTTAATAATGAATCCAGAATCGTTGCAAGGAATCTCAGGGCAGATTACTCTTCTGCCTAGTTACCTTTCAGCTCTGGAAGCTGCCAATGATTCCACTCATGTCCCCATTTCTCCTCCCAAGACCAGCTTAGTGCACACACACACACACACACACACACACACACACACATACACACACAGAGATGGCCTTTTGGAACAATTTTTTTGAAAAAGTATTTTTTCCTACTGCCTGGCACAGGGCTCAATTCAAAAGTTAGAGGGGCTTTTGCATTAACAAGTAAGCAACAGCAAAAAAGCAAGCAATCCAATTTAAAAATAAGCAGAGGATCTTAACAAACATTTTCTTCCAAAGAGGACAAAAAAATGGGCAACAGGTACATGAAAAGGTGCTCAACATCACTAGTCATCGGGGAACTACAAATCAAAACCACAATGGCATATCATTTCACACCTGTCAGAATGGCTATTTTTAAAAAGGCAAGAAATAACAAGTGTTGGCAAGGACGTGAAGAAAAGGGAACACTTGTACACTGCTGGTGGAAATCAAATTCATGCAACAACTATACAAAACGTGGAGATTCCTCAAAAAACTAAGAGCTTTCATATGACCAGCAATCCCCCTTCCAGATATTTATCTGAAGGAAATGAAAACATGAACTCAAAAAGATATCTGCCACCCCATGTTCATTGCAGCATTATTTACAATAGACAAAACCTGGAAGCAATCTAAGTGTCCATCAACAGATGAATGGATAGAGAAAGTGGAATATTGTTCAGACATAAATAAAGAAGGAAATCTTGGCATTTTGATAAGAAGGATATACACATATGCTATGTGAGCATTATGCTAAGTGAAATATGTCAGAGAAAGACAAATACTAGATGATCTCCCTTATATGTGAAATCTAAAAACAAACAATAACAACAAAAACAAAACAAAACAAAACTCAGAACAGATTGTTGGTTGCCAGGGGCAGGGAATGAGTAGGGAAAAATGGGTGAAGGGCATCAAAAGGGACTTGGAGGGAGGGGGTGGGGGAATGGGAGAGCCTGGTGGTGGGTACTGAGGGCACCTATTGCATGGAGCACTGGGTGTGGGTCATGGGCAATGAATCTTGGAACACTGAAAAAATAAAATAAATTTAAAGTAAAAAAAAAGGCTCAAATTTCCAATCATAAGACAAGTAAGCCATGGAATGTAATGTACAATATAATGACTATAGTTAATATTACTGTATTGCATATTGGCTAAGAGAATAGATCTTAAGAGTTCTCATCACAAGAAAACTTTGTAACTATATGTGGTGATGAATTTTATTAACTAGACATTGTAGTCATCATTTGTAATATATAAAAATATTGAATCATTAGGTTGTATACTTGAAACTAAAATAATGTCATATATCAATTATTATTATCATGTGTATATGTCATATATCAATTAAAAAGTAAACATCATTGGGAAAAGTAAGAGAAATCTATAACCATTCATATCCTAGTGTGGATTATCAAAATCCTATTGCTTTCCTTCTTTATGTCTATCTGAAACTTCTTTATACTTCCCCCCTATATGTTTCTCATGGATCAGCTCTGAGTAGTTATAATCAGGAAGCAGAATCTGTGTAGAGTGTAGAGACTGCATATATAGTATAAAGCCTATACACAATAAGTTGAACAGAAAGATTATTAAAATTATGGGAAACAATAATAATATAAACACATACAATGTTTTTATAACTTATTTTGCTTTTTTATTTAATCTTCACACAACTCTTCAAGATAGTATTATCATCACTTTATTTTATAAGTGAAATTAAGAAATTAAACATCTTGCTTAAGAAGGAAATCTAGCCTTTGAGACCCAGATAGAGAAATTACAAAGCTAAGTGTCTTTTACAATGCTGAGGCATCTCTGGGAAAGATATCGCTGAGAGAGCTTGGCATCCTTGTTTGTGTGTTTTAAGGCATTTACTACCATTAAATAACAAAATTTGGAAGTAGCAGAGGTAATTAAGGAAGTCCAGATACAAGAAATAAGAAACCTAAGGGTACTCTCAAATGGAGGTAAGTCCTTTAACCTACCCCTTTTTACTTTCCTTTAAAGTCTTCCACATTAAGAATAGCCTAGTTCCTTCATCTGGATCATTTTAACAGGTAACAGCTTGGGGATAAACTGTCTCAAATCTATCATCATTGACCAGGGTGGAGCAACTTGCCTCGTTTTGATAGCAACACCCGCCTGCTCAGAATTGGTGGATCCACAGCTAGAGGATGTCCAGCTCTGTCCTGTGCCTCTCTTTTTGAGACCAGGTCCACCTTAAGCACATCAAGGTGCCCTACAACAAGTGCTGGAAAAAGGTAACCCAAAGAGCAAATGATTATTAATGTCTCACAAAGTTCTCCACAGCACTCCAAGTTTCATTAACATTCCTGTTTCCAAGTGCAACAACTGGATAGGTTAAGGAGTTTTCCCAAGGTCACACAGCTACTGACAAGGCAGGGATTTTTACCCAAGCATCAGGCTCCAGGGTCTGGGTTCTTAACTGAGCACTATCAAAAAACTGTATCACATGAAACTCGTCAGGAACCTAGGTGGGTTTATCCTAGGTAACCTAACATGGTGGTATATGGCTATCTTCTGCTTGAACAGGATAGGGAAGTGAATGCAGAACTAAGTCTAACCAGTAGAAGTTATAAGCATTGTTCTAATACTTTAGACCTGCGCCCTCTGATGTGAAAGCCACTAGCCACATGTAGCCACCAAACTTCAAATTAATTAAAATTATATAGGATTAAAATTTCAACTCTTCAGTCATACATGCCACATTCCAAGCAATGAACATTAAGCCACATGTGGCTAGTGACTACCATATTGAATAGCACATAGAACACTTTCATTATCACAAAAAGTTCTAAACCTGTCCAATGAGTCCTGATCCTCCCTTTTCCCCAAGATTCTAGCATTGACTCCCTCAGTTCTATGCCCCACAGCAACTAAGGAACTAGAGTCCTGTCCCTTGTTTCAACTATCCAGGGCCCTATTGGGGAAGAAGGGAATTTAGAAAGCAAGTTCATGGTTGATCATTTCCATTTTATCCATTTTCTAGCATAGCAATAGGATGAGTGGTTCTAATATTTTAAGGATCCTTGTGTAAAATTTTCTAGGGAATGATCTACCTCAAATAAATACAAATAAATGCTATCCTATTCTGCAATGTTTTCTTTCCTCAAACTCCATTGCCCTCAGAAAAGGAGGGAGGGTAAAAGGAAGAGAGGGAGGAAAGAATAGAGGAAGAGAAAGTGAGGAGGGAGAGGGAGGGAGAGAGAGAGGGCTCTTCTTGTCAGCAAACTTCTTACTGAAAATATTAATTCCACTAAAAGCATCAAAAGAGCTTTTTTCTTCTTAGAATGGAAAAAAATACAGCTGTATAGCAAAATGGAAGGCTTGAATGAACATTTCAAGTCCTACCTGTCACAAGCCATTAGTTGAATTGCCTAAAGAAATCCCTTGACAAGTATAAGTGCTGTTTTTATGTTAGAGAGCTTCATAATGTTGGCCACAAGAAGAAATTTCTCCACAAAAGCTCTTTCTGTTTAATAAAGTGATTTGTTCCAGTAACAGTGATAATAAAATTGCTGAATTGAAACAGGATTGTTCAATGAAGACCTGAATCCAATTTGCTGGACTAGTATGATTACACTTTTATCTCTGTGTTTACTCATTTGTAGAATTGCTACCAGTCTTTTGATACGCAATTAATAGGATTAATGGTTTTCAAGACCAGAAAGCAGTAAGGGGAAACAGAACTCATCGTAGGTGGCCTGGCAGCTATGTACTGGTGTCTTTTTAAGGCCGTGCACCTTGCTGGCTGTGTGCTACAAAAATGATAGGTTGATTGCCTTGCCTTATCTTTTAAAATGATACTTCTTTTTCCAATGAAAATTACTTTGAGACAATTATCATATGATCTCTCTGATATGAGGAATTTGAGAGGCAGGACAGGGAATGGTGGGGGCTAGGGAGAGAAAAAATGAAACAAGATGGGACTGGGGAGGGAGACAAACCATAAGAGACTCTTAATCTCAGGAAACAAACTGAGGGTTGCTGGGGGGGAAGGGAGAAAGGATAGGGTTGCTGGGTCATGGAAAAAATAAACAAAAATAATAATAACATAATAAAAATAAATAAAATAATTTTTAAAAAGAAAATTACTTTGAATAATTTTATCTATGGTAATTTATGTTCCTCCCCATTGTAAGTTCCTTAGGCAACTGATAGTACATTCTTATGCCCGAGAAAAACAGGTAAAGATTAGAATAACAGCAATAATTTTCTAAAATTTAACTTTTGAAGTGATCTATCTCCTCCTTCTAATCCCATATTACAATTCTTATTACCACTACTGGTGGCTGTAATAACAGAATAAAAAATTTTTACAAACTATTTAATTCATTGTCTGAAAAATTCTGAAGGCTTAGGTAAAACATATTAAGTTATTTTGGTGACAGTGATAATTTACATATCCTTAATAGTTGAACATTGCTTTTGAGATGGTTCCATCTTAAATGTTTAAATGGACTAGTATAATCATTTGACATGAAAAGTAACATTTATTAAATACATACTCCTTTTTTGTGAAGATGTTTGTTTTGTTGTATATTGGGGTTTGGCTGGTTTTCTTTTTGAAACAGATCAAGGAGCTAGTAAAAATATACCTAATAATGATAGAATTCAGTGTCCTTATCAGCTACCAAAATATTTTTATTCAACTATATATTTGATATATAACATTCTATAAGTTTAAGGTACGAAACACACTGATTTGATATATTTATATATTACAACATGATTGTCATTGTAGCATTAGCTAGCACTTCTATCACATCACATAATTATCATTTTAAGTGCCCATCAAGGAATAAATGGATAAGGAAGACAGGAGATATATTTATTGGAATATTATTCAGCCATGAAGAAGCTACCAGACTATATGAAGAACAGATAATTTTTAGCAGACACTGGTGTCTTTACCTTTGCTCTTTGTAAATAGAGCATAAGGTAAACTTTAATAATGCTTTATAAAGCGTATAATCCCAGGGAAGCAAGAACGGGGTGAAAAAAATGAAGCTAGATAGGAAAAGGGGGAAAGTATATACAAGGTAATATGTTACCAAGAATCACTGGTGGCTTAGTCCAGTTATAGGGAGGACACAGGGAACCACTATATCTTAGAAGTTTGTCAGAAAAAAGAAGGACAAACAAATGTCTACATTGTTTCCTTTCTATCTTCTATCTTTAATTAATCAAAGTTCTGTCACTGGGGTGTTAACAACCCAATGCTCCTCACTGTGTTACATGGTCCCTCAAGGGGGCCCCTGGGGAATCCAGAGACCTCCGGGTCTTGTTAGATCAAAATATAGTGACTTACCTGCTGCATTTTTCCATGGGATTGATGAAGACTATATATGGCGGACCCCAGTGCTCATTCACAGGGGCAGCTAAAACAACCCCAGGAATTAGAAAATGAGTCTGTGGCACTAGAGCTTTACACTCACAGAAACACGTCAGCTGTCACTGGGAGCTGATCTAGCTGGGAAGCGGGGAAAATAGTCAAGGACGAGAGGGTTAGGGACAGGCAGATAGGACAGAGCTGATCTTGGAGCAATGCATAAACTGAAAGTGGTGTAACTGGCAAGTTAAATCTGTTCTGAAGAGCTGTTTCCACAATGAAGATGAACATCTTCCCCAGATCTTGATCAAATGTAAGAATTGTCAAAATGTTTGTTTTATCTTCCAAAATGACATCTCTTTTTTTTTAATTTTATTTTTTTATTGTTAAATTTTTTTTCCAGTGTTCCAAGATTCATTCCCCATTCCCCACACCCAGTCCTCCACGCAATAGGTGTCCCCAGTACCCACCACCAGGCTCTCCCCTCCCTCCACCCCCCCCCCTCCAAGTCCCTCAGTTTGTTTCTGTGTCCAAAGTCTCTGTTGTTTCGTTTTTCTCCCTGGATTATCATGCTTCCCATTTACTTTCCTTCTCCCACTGTCCTCCAGGTTACCCCTCATGCACCACAAGTAAGTGAAACCATGTGATACTTGACTTTCTCTGCTTGGTTTATTTCACTCAGCATAATCTCTTCCAGTCCAACTTTTGTAGCAACATGGACTGGACTGCAAAATGGCATCTCCTAAACAACCCTCTGCATTAAGTAGAGTGTTTACATCAATGTAGCTGGAGTTTGTGTGCTAACACTTCAAATACGTGATCCATATAGTTAAGATACCCTCCCAAGATGTAAAATGGTATAGCCGCTGTGGAAAACAATGTGGCAATTCCTCAAAAAATTAAAAATAGAAATATCATATGATTCAATAATTCCACTACTTGATAATTATCCAGAGAAAATAGAAACACTAATCTGAAAAAATATATGCATCCCTGTGTTTACTGCAGCATTATTTACAATAGCCAAGACATGGAAGCAACATAAGTAATATCCACAGATGAATGAACAAGGAAGATATGGTATATATACATGAGGGAATATTATTCAGCAATAAGAAAGGATAAGATCATGCCATTTGCCAATGTGTGGATTGACTATGGGATATTATGCTAACTGAAATAAGTCAACCGAGAAAGATAAATACCATATGATTTCATTCATATATGGAATATAAAAAAACAAGTGAATAAAAACAAGCAAAAAATAGAAACAGACATCTGTATTTATATACAGAGAACAAACTGATGATTGGCAAAGAGGAGAAGGGTTGAAAGATTGGCAAAATGGGTGAAGGGGAGTGAGAGATACAGACTTCCACTTATGGAATGAATAAGTCATGACAATAAAAAGCACAGCTTAAGGAATATCATCAATGATATTGTAATAGTACTGTATGGTGACAGATGTTAGCTACACTTGTGGTGACACAGAACAGCATATAGAGAAGTTGAATCACTATGATATACACCTGAAACTAATATAACAATATATGTCAACTGTACTCAAATTAAAAAAATATATATTTTTAAAGACATCCTCCCATGACAAAAATAGAGATGACTGAGTTATTCATCTATGACTTCAGGGTCTTGAATGTGGTAGAAACTGTTGATAGAAAGTATTGGTTGAATGAATGCAAGACTCAGATAACTAGCCCAAGGCATCTGCCTCTCTATCCCTACCCTCATTCCAGCTCTACCTGGTTTTACTGAATACAACCAAATACTGAAAACGTAACTTCATCTTAAAAAGTATATTCCAGAGCCTAATAGTAGCATTTCCACTCTTATATTTTAGTTAAGATGGGGTCAAATATTTTTCACTAGCCTTGTGTTTCCTCCCTAGTTGCTTGGCAAGTTTGCTTCTTTAATTGCTACATCTTGAATAGTAATTTTGGTATTCAAGTAACAGTAAGAAAGTATCTTTGATATATTATATTCTACTCTATAAACCCACCACAATGCTATGTATCTGACTTTCAACAACCACTGAACAATGGCAAAATATTTTTTTTGGTATATGCTCTCAGTGTCTTCTTCAGCAGGTAAGTTCTTTATTCCAGCAGAGATAGTGACAATAACCTTCCATTCAAAGTAATAGTATCTGAAAAAATAGTATAGTATAGTAAAATAGTAACTGAAAAAAAAATTATATGCATACCAGAGAATTCAAATGGACCAGAATTCCACATTTTTTTACATGCAGCTAGTTTTCACTTTGCACAGAGTATGAGACCATAAAAAAGGTCTTACTAGCTGAAAGCATGCAAAGCAATCTCAATAAGCAACAACAAAAAAAACATCATAATGGCCCATAGTATATAGGAATTTTGTCTAAATGTTCAAAACTCTCTTACTATAAATTGTAATAAAATAAAAAATAGCAAAACTAGTATTTATTTAGTACAGTTAGCCCTTGAACAACACAGATTTGAACCATGAGTCTACTCATATGAGGATTTTTTAATAAAAACAATACATAACTGTAAATGTATTTTCCTTTTTAAAATTTCCCTAATAACACTTTTCTCTAGTTTACCTTATTGTGAGAATATAGTATATAATACATATAACACAAAATATGTGCTAATCAGCTATTTATGTTATGAATAAGGCTTCTGTCAACAGTAAGCTATTAGTAGTTAAGTCTGGAGGGGGAGTCAAAGTTATAGACAGATTTTTGAGTTTGTGGCTGTCTATACACCCAACCACCACACTGTTTAAGAGTCAAGTGTACATTATAACTTAAAACACCAGAAATATTAATGTTTTATTCCTTTGTAAAAACTTACTAAGAATGCTTTAGTAGTATTTGCCTCTTTCTCATATACAATTGAGCATCTTTTCTATGCAAATAAAAATAACTGATAAATTATAAATAACAATAAATATGCCAATAAAGAAAGAAATGATAGTTCTAAATAACTGATAAATTGTCATATGCCTTTCTTTTTTATTTTTTCCTTTTCTTATTTTTTAATTTTTTTTTACTTAAATTCAATTAGCCAACACGTAGCTGATCATCAGTTTCAGATGTAGTGTTCAATAATTCATCAGTTGCGTATAACATCCAGTGCTCATCACATCAGGTGCCCTCCTTAATGCCCATACTCTAAGTATATATCACCTTTCAATCTGTTGTCCTTTGTGATGTCAATGTCATGAATTATCTCTAAAAGTTCCTTTAATATGAAATTTTTTGCCAATTTAACTTCATCCAGTACTTATTCATCCTTTTCATTACAACCACTTTTCTCATTTACTTTGGTGAGTTTCCCTTCACTAAATTCTTCTGATTGCATGTTCAGGGTCTCATGCTCAAGGACAGTGTCAACATTCCCTATCAGTTATTTCTTCTGTAACTCCATTTAAGTTTGATTTGATTTTCATTTCCAGGATTACCACTTTTCATTTCTTTGTTGCAATTTCATCTCTGTTGGTCAAATCCCTTTTTTCCATTGTTCATTTCTATAAAATGCCACTTGGCTGGGTCAGTCTCCCAAATCCACCATGCATCTACCTTTCAACTTGTCTCTGGCACCTGGCATGATGCCTTAGTACATAGTGAGTGTGCAATAGATAGTGAAAATTTAAAAAAAAAAAAGAAAAACAAGAAGGTAACACAATGACACACTTTGTTGTCTGTGCATGAGCTAAAATAACAGATTTTCAATAACCAATCATTGAGAGTTTGAAAACAGTGATTATTGGTCACCGATCATAACACGTGTCATTTACATAGTGATTTGTAGACTAAAGAGCCAGCATTGAAGTTTATGTTTTATGCAATAACTCACAGTTTATATACCAAAATTTGAACCGCGCTGTTGGGCACTGTTATTAAGAAAATCAAGTAACTGAAATATATTCATATTAGAACCCTGTAAAGTGATGAATAATTATATTTGATATCCACACTTTCTGGAGTTGGCCAGAGAACCTAGCTAACCACCACAAGATGTGACAATCTGAGCCAAGAGATAACCAAAGGACCAAAGAACATATGCAATTTTTTACACATATATATACATATATGTGTGCATATATATGCATATATCCCCATTGGGGACTATGTCTAAACTCATGGAGTACAGTGATTAAGTGTACACTTTTGAAATCTGACAGAACTGAAATTCAAATGTTATTCAATCTCATAAACTCAATTACCTCACATGTTTAAAACTTAATCTCAAGGAATTATTTTGAGGATTAAGTGAAACAATACATATAATATTTTTAATTCAGTGCCTGGTTCACAGTAAGAGTACGTATCACCAACACCATAAGTAGAAGTAAGGATGGTGGGCATCACTATTGGGCCAAGGTGGTGGCTAAAAGAATAATGAAATATGGAACTTTAAATAAGAATAGACCTAGAGTACTGAATTGGAAAAACTTGAGCTTTCCAGAAGGTTATTATAGTATAATTTTATACTGAACTCATAGAACATTTACTCTGAAAATCTAGAACTTTAAATAGGTTAAAATGCCTCCAATTTAGGAAAAAATGAGCAAATAAGCTTTGACATCTATCCACGCCAATTCATGATGCCAAGAAAGTATTTATGTCTCCATTGTGAACTTTATCCAACATCCATTTACCAGTTCCCAGTTTGGAAATCCAATTGCTGCAGGATAGGGATTTGAACAGCAAAATTGGCAATATTTTATACTTGTAAATTAGAGCTGCTGGGATGATAGCACAATTATAGAAAAGAGTTTGCCTTGCTCATTTCAAGAGTTTGCTGTAAATTTACCTTTGTGCAAAGTGACTTTCACTTACCATCTCAATGTCATACACATTTGGGAAATTTGAAGGGACCATATCTTAATTAGGACAGGTTAAATTTATCTAAATTAAATTACAAAAAAACCTAGCATTATCAAATGATTCAAAGGTCTATGATATTTACAGCTTTGTTTCCTAGAATATGTTCTGTCGAATATCAGCATTCATTGTGTTATAGTTCATATTCCTCATAAAAGGGGAGGAGAAGTTTCATAGTCATAAATCTGGACACTCACAGGGTATATTAGCATTCAAAAGACAGAGAACCTCTACAGTTATAAAAAATCTTTAATCACTCCCCAATCTTTAATCATTTCCCAAATATACTGACCTGAAATACTTTTTTAAAAATGTTGCTTTCTTACAGAATACAGTGTTTCATGTAGCAGTTTTGAAAAGCTCAACAGAAAGTCGAAATGAACTAGGGATTCACACCATTACATGAATTACATCTTGAGACACTGAAGAGATTTTAATAGTATTTCTGTGCTATATCCTTGAGCATCCACACATTTTGGATGTGAAATTCAGGTAGCTTGCAGCAACAGTTCACAAAGTTAGCTAAAAGGGTTTATTCCTGATACACATTCCCCTTCCACTCCATTACATTCCATTGTCCACATTGGACATGCTATATTCCTTAAGAACCACTTTTCTCATTAGACAGAGTTTCTTGCTCAGTCATTTTAACTGGTCCTCTAATCCAGTTCATGAGCAAGAAAAGAATTTTCAACTCCTGTGATAAACTACGAGCTCTGTGTTGAGAAGAACACAAAAGATAATATGCTCTGGTGGTTGGACTCAAGAGCCTTACAATTAAGCAGGAAAAGGAAAACTAACATTGTAAAGCAATTAAAAAATAACTCCAGAGGTGTTTAAACAAGGTGAAGAATCAACATAAGCTGGGGCGCCTGGGTGGCTCAGTTGGTTAAGCGACTGCCTTCGGCTCAGGTCATGATCCCAGAGACCTGGGATTGAGTCCCACATCCGGCTCCCTGCTCAGCAGGAAGCCTGCTTCTCCCTCTCTCACTCACCCTGCTTGTGTTCCCTCTCTAGCTATGTTTCTCTCTGTCAAATAAATAAAAATCTTAAAAAAAAAAAAATCAACATAAGCTAAGAAACCTGGAGAAGCCTTTGTGGTGGAGATGGACTTAAGCATATGAAGAGGATATGGGAAGAATGGTTCCAGGGAAGGGAGATTTCAGAAAAGGGGAAAGAATAACCATAGTCAAAGGGCAGGAAGAAGTAGATAGAGTCAAAAGATGGGGGAGGGGATGAGAATAAATGTTAATCCTCAGGGGAAAAAAAGATGTGGGAAGAAAGATATGCATAGTAGTCTGCTTGGAGTAGAGCATTCATGGTGTATGTGGAAAGAAATAAGATAGGTTGAGTACAGTGGGCTCCATGCAATGAAAGATTCTGATCACCAGATTAAAAAACTGGACTTATATTGCTAAGCAGAAGACATGGTCATAAGGAAAAGCTCATAAATTTGAATCTGGTCAAAAAATAACCAAAAGAATATTCTAGAAAGATTAGTCTTGCAACTCACATGAAGAGGTTAGAGAGAAAAAAAGAGAAAGAAACCAAAGACCAGGATTGAAATTAGAATACCAGTGAAATAAGCCGTGTATTAAAACTCTTGACAAGTGGGAATAAGTTACGAGTAAAACAGAAAATGTAAATCCACAAATTTAAAGTCACAAATGACAAGATTTGGTGCTAAAAAAGGAGAGATTACAATATAGCTTCAAAGATTCTAATCCAGGAACATGGGTGATTCTACAAACTAAGTTTTGGGGAAAGAAGATGAACATTTACTTAATAGGAAATGAAAAGGCATCTATTGGTGGCTTTCTAATCTAGTCTTTCATAATTTAACCCCATTTTATACAGCCTACCTTATTTTCCACTACCCCATCATCAATTCAGCCATTATTTTTATAAGGGGGGTACCTGGGTAGCTCAGTTGGTGCCTGGTGATCCTGGGGCCCTGGAATCAAGCCCCGCATCTGGCTCCCTACTCAGCGGGAAGTCTGCTTTTCCCTCTCCCTCTATCTCTCTCTCTCAAATAAATAAAATATTTTAAAAGAAAATAATTATTTTATAAGCATCTGTTATGCTTATAACTAAGCATATGCTAAGCAATATTCTAGACACTGGGGAAAAGAAAAGATGTAGATGGCATGGTTTGAGGCACAGGGTAGAGATGGATGGTAGATATGTAAATAAATAGAGAATGTGAAATTTCTCAACATAGGTATTAATATTTATCAAGCTCCTACTCGGCACCAAACCTTTTAGCTATATCCAAATTAATTTCTACATCAACACAAAGAAGTAAATATTGCTATTCCCATTTTTCTTGATCAAAATCCACCTATGAGCTTCTTTCTGACTAGACAGAACCACTGAAGACATCAACACTGTGAAAACCCCCTGGAAAATATTGCTTCCACTCTGTACACAACTTCCAGGGACTCCAGGATAGATGGCAGGGATCCGTCATTATAAGAAGAACAGGACTTATCAAGGCCCTACAAACTTTCAAATATTCTACCCTAGGACCAAGATCAACTAACCAGATTTCCAGGATTCAAAATGCATGAATTTTTTCACATTTTAACATCAGGTATCCTATTTTTCTGGTAAAGAAGGATCACTTTCATCCATCCAGGGGTCCTTAGTATCTGTGTCAAGAGAGAAAGCAATGATTTGCTTCATGGGAACTATTATTTTTTGCTACCATTTTTGTTATGCTTTCCCATCATGGAGACTCCAATTCACGTCCAAATGAATTGTCTCTAATGACTTTTTAAGAAGTAACTATAAAATTGCATTAGAGGACTTAGTTTCCAACCCACATTTTATTATCATCTTTATTAAACACAAGCAAGAAAATGTTTCCTTAACAAGTAGCAATCATTCTGTGAGTATTGAACATTACTTTTAGAAAAAATAAAATTGTTGTGTCATCAGGCTGGGGTTTTTTTTTTGTTATTGTTTTTTTTTTTTTAATGTGTTTCTTTACTATGGTTTGCTCACAAAAATTGCGAAAAGGTAGACTTCCATATTTAAACCTTCTGCCATATGTAAGGTAAAATTAAGACACTGTGGCCAAAACAAATTTAATCCCAAAAGTTTCATTTCAAAAAAAAGTGTGAAATGAATATTAGCAATTCTGCACTCTGGGAAGTATCAGATTCTAATGAGCCTAACAGTGGAGAGGCAGCTTGACGCATCTACATTTTACTGTACAGGTAGCCAACTCAGCTTTTTAGGTTCTGTCGCACTGCCAGCATTTTTGCTTGGCATGACTTCAAGGGATTTATGTGTCCAATCCAAGGCAGCCCCCTTCAGGATACATGAGCCAAGCTAACTGCATGCAAACCAGGCCGGGTCTTGGAATCAGTTTATACAGGCATGTTGTCAGAGAAAGATGTTTATGTGTGTGAGAGTCTTAAAGGACTGAATAGGAAGATCAGAAGCAAGGTTAAACAGAATGGGGCTGGGAAGAATTCCACATGTCCTTAGAGGACAGGCAGAGGATAAAAGAAGGTACAGTAGGGAGGCAAAAACAGAAGTGCATTCTTCACAGTCTGGCTGGCAGCCCCGCAACAGTGCCATTCTTCAAACAAAACCTCCCTTGGCCTCAGATCCAACAGTGGTCATGCCAGCTCTATTGATTTACACAAAACCTTCAAGACTTTGATCAGCAACCAAAATGCAAACATTTTAAGCGATGCCCCAAAGAAGCTTGTTTAAAAAACAGTTGATGTAAGGGTTTAAAACAGTCCATTAACAATCTCATGTAGAAATGTATATACATATATGCCTACTCATGCATGCTTCTTTGCAAAAGAACAGTTTTATAGTCTATTAACAATGCCATGTACTTATTACACATATTCACTTCAAATCCAGGGAAATGTTCTTTGTTTGAAAATCTAGAGCTGAAAATAAAAAATTAAACACTTCTTTCACTGAACTTCACACTCATTCCCACCCAAAAAGGGAAAATGGACATCATATTCTACCCACCCATCATACGTGAAAGGATGATTTGTAGTTGGATCTGTTCAGACCATAAATTCTTTCACAGAGTAGAATTTTAGGATATGAATTAATCACATAATTTTAGAGGCTCAAAATATCCAAACAATCATTTCCATCTTTTTACTTCTTATTGAGTGTCCCAACGCTTGTCAATCTCATAAATACCCAGGACATTATCACAAGAAAATAGCTACTAGAAATAATGCCCCCCTACACAGTTTAATGCCAGCCTCTATGGACCTTAACGTCCTGCTCAACCTGAAGAACTGGCTCAGTGAGCTAGATGAAGAGAGATCTGGCAAGATTCCTAACTATGAAATAGGCAACCAGGAGGTTTAATGGTGTGGCTCCTGTATTTTAAAGAAATTCCCGGGACGCCTGGGTGGCTCAGTTGGTTAAGCAACTGCTTTCGACTCAGGTCATGATCCTGGAGACTCCGGATCGAGACCCACATCAGGCTCCCTGCTCGGTGGCAGGCCTGCTTCTCCCTCTCTCAGTCCCTCTGCTTGTGTTCCCTCTCTAGCTGTGTTTCTCTCTGTCAGGTAAATAAATAAAATCTTAAAAAAAAAAGAAAAGAAATTCTCAAGTAATATTTGTCGGCCTTCAGTCATTTGGACTCTTTATGGGGACATAGTCAATGTAAAGAGTTCTGATTTATAAAAAAAATATGTGCTTCATCCATTCTAATGCAATAATAGTACCCTAGCTCCAGACTACTCCTTAAAACACACACACACACACACACACTGAATCACTGGTCCAAGTTTTTCTAACAAAATCACTATGAATAAACTGGCTTATGATAGGATATAACAGTGACCAAATGTGGTCAGCTGACTTTCAACTAAGGCTTCCTTCCAGCTGGAAAGTCAAAGAGCAGGAGAGCAACCTCCTAAGTTAGAGTGATGCACTAGCTTGAGAAGGCAGGGCAAGAGGCAGCAGAATTTCAGTTCTTCTGTCCTTAAAAGAAAAATTACAAATGCTGTTCTATCTCAGTGACTTCCAGTCCTTAAGTTCTAATTGATCCCAAGCCCCATGCACTCTGCACTGAAGTTCAGGGTTCCAGAGGTGCCAAGAAATTTTAAAACAGATACCATCCCTGGACTACAAATAAGACAGGCCTTTCCCAGTTCTTTATTGAATAAACTGCTTCCAGAAATAGCCAAGCCCTCTCTGAAACCCACTAGAAAGAGAAGTAGCCTCCAGACCAACAAACACTAACAAAGACTCAGTCGGGGTCTCCCCTCTGTCAGTTCAGGCTCTCCTAACCGGATTTGCCAGTATGATTCTCCCTTCACTCTCCTCTTCCAGCACAGCAAACTTCTTCAAAGCCCCAGTTCTTGAGTTCTGTACCTTCTTATCCTATTATGCATGCCCAGAAGAGCATTAGAGTATATGACCTTCCCACTTTAACACAGTATTTGCAAAGCCTTCCCCTACTAAATTCAACTAAAGTGTTATATATGTCTATTTAATCAGCAACATATGAAAGTCCTCTTAAAACTATAAAGACAAAGAAATCCAGAGTCAACACTTGTTTTAAAAAGGCAGTGCTGTAGAATGGTTAGAAGCTGCCACTTACAGGGGTGCCTAAGTGGCTCAGTCGTGTGAGCGTCCAGCTCTTGATTTCAAGCTCAGGTCATGATCTCGGGGTTGGGCGATCGAGAACTATGTCAGGCTCCACATTCAGCAGGGAGTCCACTTCTCTCCCTCTCCCTCTCCTTCTGCCCCTCCCCACCCAAATAAAATAAATAAATCTTTGAGAAAAAAAACTGCCAGGCAAACTTGGGTGTACAGTCAAGAACGGCTCTTACCAGGTGGGCAGATCCCGGTGAGTACTGCATCTGTTTGAGCTCTGTGTATTCATTTACAAAATGTGAAGGAAATACCTCACAGGAAGTACTTCACAAGATTTTGGCAGATTAAATGCTATGTGTAAAAAGAGTCTAGAACTTATGTCTACACAAAAACCTGCACATATATGTTTTAGTAGCTCTTTTCATAACTGCCAAAACTTGGAAGTGACGAAGATATCCCTCAGTATGTGAACAGATAATTAAACTGTAGCATATTCAATCAAATATTATTCAGTGCTAAAAAGTAATGATCTATCAAGCCATGAAAGACATGGAAAAATCTTAAATGCATATTACTATGCAAAAGAAGTCAATCTACAGTTGACCCTTGAATAGTGTGGGGGGTGGGGGCGTGGTTTACCAACATCTTGTACAATTGAAAATCTGTGTATAACTTATGGTTGCCCAAAAACTTAACTACTAATAGCCTACTGTTGAGCAGAAATCTTACCAATAACGTAACTGGTCAATTAATACAAGTTTTATATATTATATGGATATAGTAAAGTAAGCTAGAAAAAATAAAATGTTATTAAGAAAATCATAAGGAAAATACTTATATTACCATAGTGTATCCAAAAAAATCCACAAGTAAGTAGACTTGTTCAGTTGAAACCTAAGTTGTTCAAGAGCCAACTGTTTATGACATTCTGTAAAAGGCAAAACTATGGATATAGTAAAAAAGATCAGTGGTTTCCAGGGATTGGAGTCAGGGCCAGGAATAAATAGGTGGAGCACACAGGAATTTTAGGCACTGAAAATACTCTGTATGATAGTATAATGATGGATCGATGTCATTACATATTTGTCCAAACCCACAGAATGCATAACACCAAGAGTGAACTGTAAGGTAAACTAGAGACTTTGGATAAATATCATGTGTCAGTATAGGTTCAACAGTTGTACCAAAAGTACCACACTCTGGTGGGGGATATTGATAATGGGAGAAACTATGCATGCATGGGGGCAGGGGGTATATAGGAAACATCTGTACCTTCCTCTCAATTTTGTTGTGATCCCAAAACTGCTTGAAAAAAGATGAAGTTTTTAAAAGAAAAAGATCGTAACACATGTTTCCCTTTACATGATTGCAGGACAAAAATTTAAAAAAACCTTCATGTTCAACAATTGTCTCAAGTAGACAAATATGTACAAAGTAAAAGGTTTACATAGAGTTGCTCAGTTAGATTGCACAAGTTTGAACCCCAACTCTACCACTTACCTTCTGTAGATCCTCTATGATCCTCGGCTTCCTCATCTTTCTTATCTCTAAAATGGACTTAATAAGCCTATCTACCTTGTTAGGCTGTTGAGAAGATGAAATGAGAGAGTGCTCAGAAAATGCTTAGCCCAGTACCTAGTTCACTGATGTTAGTTAAGGTAAGCAGACTAAAAGTAGGAACTAAAGCATGGCTAGTCACTAAGGTATTTGTGACCTTGTGGAAAGGTGTTGGAAAGAAGGAACAAAATTGAGGTGAGGTGAGAGAAAGGAGCATTGTTGGTGTCAGACAACCAGAATCCATTAGAGGGCAAGCTCCCTAGATCAATAACTTGGTGTCTGCCCGTGAAGGTGGGACAGCACAAGAAATACTAGCTTTCTTTTCTGTTTTCTCCCATGGATATCCTCTCCTGTGGCTTGTTCCTCCCAGTATATTTTTTAAATAATCTTAAGTGAGAATAAGATTCATCCTTATATTTTAAAGCTGTCCATATGAGTCCTAAACTGACTGTAGCCTGAGGTAGCTGAGTGCTGGGGACTGTGGACGAGAGCTATGGAAAAGAATCCTGTCCAGCTGATAAGCTAGTCTTCTCCATCACCAACCTTAATCCTTGGCCAGAGTGGTTACAGTTCTGAAGCCCAGATGACTTCTATGTCCAATTCTTGCTGTTACATAGAACCCTAACAAATAACTTTCTTATAAAGTCATATAAGTGATGCAATAACATGTAAATTTTGAAGTTTTAAAACTACCTCCCAAATGCTTTTAATGTATCTGATTCTATTTCTAATTTTCTCTGAATACTATGACCTTAGTCAAGTCTTTCCATCTCTCTGAGCACTACCTTTATCCTACGAAGAAGAAGAAAGAGGAGGAAGAGGAGGAGGAGGAGGAGGGAAGGGAGGATGGGAGGGAGAGGGAGAGGAGGGAGGATGGGATGGGGAAGAAGGAGAAGGAAAATACCTTTAGACCTAAGTTCTAAACTACTGTGATGAACAATTCCCTGACTCCTATAGCTAAGAAAGAAGGCAGGCATTTCTGGCTTGGCTTTGACCTCCGCGTTATCCAACTTCTTCTTGGAAAGGTGGAGCAGCATGGTGGTTAGGCACGAGGCCTCCAGAGTCAAGCTACGATGCAGGTGTGACTCTCAGTTCTGCCACTCCTGCTCTCCCCCTCTGCAAGCTCAGCAGTCCCCCTGGTCAGATAGAGAGCTGACCAGGAAACTCATGGTTGGAAGTAGGAGGTCTGTGTGGATGAGAAGAATGCGTGGAGAGGGCACAGGTCAGGACACTCGCAAGGTGTGCCACATTCTTCATGGGGTTGGTATGAGAATTAAATAGGCCAATTTAAAAAAGGGTGTGTGGAAAGTCATGCCTGGCACAGAGTGAGTACTTCTTAAGTTTTTGCTATTATTATTGGGATATATTCAGATCTTCTCAATAAATATTCACTGTGCTGAAGTGAACATTAGCATTGAGCCAGACATTTGACATGTTACCCATTTAATTGTTCAACAACACTGAGAAGAAATTTCTACCCCATTTTATACAATAAATGCGAAAACAGACTCAGGAGGTATAACAATAGACTCACGAAGCAGAATAAACTGATAGTCAACACCTAAATCCATGCTAAAATGCAGTGTTATCTACTAAGTAATAATACACATTACATTGTACTTTCATATAATATGAACTTTCATATAATAATATAACTTTCATATAACCATCAACTATGTCATTTTCATTCTCTAATAGCTGGGCATCACTTCAGATATTTTTGAATTAAGTTTGTTGAGCTATTCTTCTGTGAATTTGAAAGTCTCCAAGAATGTCCCCATGATTCTACTAGGGATACAAATCTAAGCTAATATGGTCACTTTAAGTCTTATAACAGAGTCCAGTCAACATTATTGTCTTTCAATCTAAGTTCCTTGAGTTAAAGTAGCAGAAACATTAAGCTTACCTAAGGGGAAAAAAAGTGATTTACTACAAGAAAGTAGAGAGAATCCTAGGAAGGGAATACAGCCAGTTCTCAGGGGACCAGAACCAGTACCTGAAAAGCTGGCAGGAATGCAGCAACTACTCTCAGTTCTTGACCTCTTTGTGGGCCCCCACATAGTCTCCTGTGTCTACTTCTCTCTGCTTCATCTTCCTTTGCTGATCAATTTGCTCTGCTTCTCCAAGCACACACATCTGCATCCACAGTTCCTTACTCAGGGCATTTAAGTTCTGACTCGGGTTGAGACCCTCTCAGTCCCAATTCCAATTCTCAAAAGCAATCAAATACAATAGGAATCCTAAGGTATACACACACACACACACACACACACACACACACACACACACACACACACACAAACCTAGACAGCTTCCATGAGTCTCTAGCAAGTGAATCGCTGCTACTTTGTCACATCTGCACCCATTATTCTACCAGAATACTCGGGAAATTCTGAGTGTATTTGAAGGGGCGTTCAGTTCTCAAGCATTCATAGTTAAGAGAGAAATGGAGGAAAGAAATCTGGAAATTGGACACATTTGAGTTCCCAGAAAATTGCCTGTGAGCAGCAGCTGAGCAGGGGGCTGACAGTGAGCCTTTATGCACTGCGTAATCAGATGGTGAAGAGGGAGGGGCCCTGCCAGACTAGCAAGCCAGCCAGCCCACCAGGAGCCCCGGGAATAGGGAGCAGTCTGCTGTAGAATTCTCTCACAATGGCCTGGCAGAAATAGATGGTCCACACAGGGAAGGATCAATTGTAAAAAGTGGAATTAGTCATTCTAAATCATGCAGCTGTGGTCGAAGGGAGCTCTTCTAAAAATCATTAAACAATCATGTATTCCTATTGATTTATTCAAAATACCTTGAGGGAAAGCAGATTAAACACAAGGTAAAAGTAAGCTAATGCAGATTAAATGGATGAAGGATGGGCCAAGAGTTCCCTAGGTAGTTTTTGTACTAATGAGAGGAAAATTATATGTACACTATTACCAGGATAAAAGGGTCTATTAGAGGTCTTTTGCTTGACATATTTATGTATTTCAAATACTAAGTAGCATAGTGAATTAGGTTTACTCTGGACATTTATTATTTTTATTGCATCTCCAAAGTGATAAACAGAGTTCTCTGTTGAGGGCACCATACTGCTCACTCCAGGAAGCCCTGCCTGAATAGAGAAATCTCAATGCCAGTGTGATGCCCTGGATGTCATTTATTAACAAGTCCAGTGCAATTTGACTGCAAGGATAAGGCTTTCAAAAATCCAGGAACAAAATGCATAACCTAGAAGTGGAAATGAGCTGCAAAGCTCATAGTGCCTATGCCCTAGACCATATCTGCAGATATCCTTTCCTCCTCAAGTGGGATTTATTCAAATACCTATCACCTAAGAAAACCAGAAGTGTCACACATACATTACACATTGTTCCCTAATGTAGTTGATACAGCAGGTGTTATGATTCTCAGAGGAAGAAAATGAAGCAGAGAGATGGTAAATGAGGAGTCCAAGGACACACAGTGAGGATTAGAATCAAGACCAAAATTTTCTCTCTCCTGGGGCAGGCTCTTTCTGCTACACTGTGTACCAGTGAAATCTACATTTTTGGTCCATTACTACACAAAGAGTACTATTATCACTAAACTCACTGAATGTTTAAAACCAAAAGATTGTTCTCCCCAAACCAGTTCCATCCTTTGTGTTCCTCACTCCCATCATCATCCCTATTTTAGTCAACTACGAAATTACATCATTCTCTCATTATCCCTCTAAACCAAACCAGTGAAATTCAAGCTAATGCTCTTCTTCCACTCTTCCCTCCCTCAAATCCATTCTGTACCACATGGCCAGCTTAGTCTCTCTAAAATACTGCTTTCATCATACTACTCCCTATTCATAAAATCCAGGGAGGTAGGGCAGCAGGTGTCTATATTTCTCTTCTACACAGTCTAGAAATGTGTCCTGAAAGGCTAAGATTTAGGCTGCTTTTAAAAGAGATCACTTGTAAGGGAAGCCCTTCTGGTTTATGAAGCTTGTGATGGCTTGAATCATGAATGAGTAGGTGAAAAATATGGTTAGAGCAGAAGCTGAAAGTTCAAGAGATGGAGAAAAGAAAGATTAACCAGCAGGTGCACAAGAGGAAGAGAACATAAGACTGAGGACTAGGCGTTAATGACAACTTGTGCCATTTGGGTGATATTGTTGGCAAAATTCAACTAGAACCAATGGAAAACATTAACCTCACTGCATTCCAAAGTAGCCACTTTATATATAGAAATATACTGCATTGGTTCTCAACTCTACAAATGTTCAGACCCCATTCAGACCTCCTGGATCAAAAATCTCCAAGACAGGAACCCAAAAGTGTGCAGTTTTAGAAAACCACATATTTTGAAGCAGAACCTGGTTAAAATATGTATTGCATTAAATACTTCTAGCAGCCATCTGCACTTTTAAGAATTGGTTTAATTCTTAAAATGTAACAGAAGTCCATGTTTCAGTTAAGTCATATATTTCCTTAGACAATGTATCTGAATGGCTCCTCTTACCTACAGAACAGATATGATAACTATATGCCCATGTATAATCTAGACAGAAAGATAGAGAAATAGACTGTTCTTGCTATGAGGATAAACAATGTCACATTGGTACCATGTAACTGTGTCCTTTACATGTTCTAAGCATGAAAGCCAAAGTCTGAAGAAATAATGGTGTCTTGAATTTTTATAGCATTTTAATTCCATAGATACATTGATTTATTTGGCTTTCACTTCAGCCTATGAGAGATTCAAGGAGATAATTTTATTCCTAATTTGCTGGTGGAAAAACAGATTCAGTGATACTGCAATATTTGCTCAAAGTCACATGAGTAGGTAGTAATGGAATTCAAACTAGAACCCGTTCTTCAGAGCTTATTCATCTGATGCTTCTTTTCATTAAAGCATTTTCATTTTTGGAGTGCCTGGATGGCTCAGTTGGTTAAGCATCTGACTCTTGATTTTGGCCCAAGTCATGAGTTCAGGGTTGTCAGTTCGAGCCTCACACCAGGCTCTCTGCTGGGCATGGAGTCTGCTTGAGATTCTCTCTCTGTGCCTCTCCCCATTCTCTCTCTCTCTCTCTAAAAAAAAAAAATTAAAATATTTTTAAAAAATAAAACATAGTGTCAAAACATTGTCACTTTTTCAAGGAAAGTCATACTAATTTACTGAATGAATAACATATACAAGAATACCAATAAAGGGAAACTGATGCTACAACTACAATTTTGAAAATAAAGTCAATAGAACAGAAGAAAATATGCATAACATGAGAGAAATGTTTGATTTTATCCCACAATGCCTTCCTTACCTTCATGATAAACCTAAATGTCTTGCCCATCAACAGATGAATGGATAAAGAAGATGTGGTACATATATACAATGGAGTACTATGCCTCTGTCAGAAAGGATGAATACCCAACTTTTGTAGCAACATGGACTGGACTGGAAGAGATTATGCTGAGTGAAATAAGCCAAGAAGAGAAAGTCAAGTATCGCATGGTTTCACTTACTTGCGGTGCATGAGAGGCAAACTGGAGGACAATGGCAGAAGGAAAGCAAATGGGAACTAGGGTAATCTAGGGAGGGAAACGAAACAACAGAGATTTTGAACACAGAAACAAACTGAGGGACTTGGAGGGAGGGGGGTGGAGGGATGGGAGAGCCTGGTGGTGGGTACTGGGGACACCTAAAGCGTGGAGCACTGGGTGTGGGGAATGGGGAATGAATCTTGAAACACTGGG